>CAUYQV010140457.1:0-21308 GCA_963574575.1 Galagoides demidoff
GAATGGCTTCTCTGGCTTACATTTAAAAATCAATTTTATGTCCATCAAGTTCCAATGGGATTCTTATGCTAAAAGAATTCCACATCCCTGGCGGCACCCATAGCTCAGCGGGTAGGACACCAGACACATGCACTGAAGTGGGGGGTTCAAGCCCGGCCCGGGCCAGCTAAAACAACAATGACAACTGCAACAAAAAAATAGCTGGACATTGTGGTGGGTGCCTATAGTCTCAGCTACTTGGGAGGCTGAGGCAAGAGAATCGCTTGCGCCCATGAGTTGGAGGTTGCTGTGAGCTGTGATGCCACGGCACTCTACCAAGGGCAACAGCTTGAGACTCTATGTCAAAAAAAAAAAAAAATTTCCATATCCCGAGAATGGACAATGAAAATGTGGTCTGTCTGCACAATGGAATGCAGTCTTGATATGAAGGAGGTGAGTTGTAGCCAGGGCTTGGAGGATTAGGAGAATGGGGCGTGAACTGCTAATGGGCATGGAGTTTCTTTGGGGGGCTGGTTGTGATGATGGTTGCCCAATTCTGTGGCTACAAAAAAACTTCCAAATTTTATTTTACTGGGTGGATTGTATAATACATTCATGCTATCTCGAAGTTGTTATGAAAATACCCACTTCCCAGCCACCATGCACCAGTATAGTCTTTCCACATCTCTTGTCTTGAGATGCTCATAAAGCTCGTCCAGTGACCCAGTTGGTCTCCAACTTTCCCTACATAGTTTCACTTTCTGCTGGTGGCTGAGCAGGGAGTGAGGGATGCAAGCACCATTGGCTTAGCCTTCTGTGTATGAGAAATTCTTTCCCTGCAGTGTGGGGAGGACTCTAGTCCTCTCAGCCATCAGTGGGGTTGTGCAAGCCACATTAGAGCTAGGCCTCTCCGCAGCAAAGCCCATCCCCATGGCCCTCATCAGGCCATTATCCAGATGCCTGCCTTGTAGGCTCAATGTGCCTGGTCTCTGTGCTCCTTACCTCAGTGCCTGAGGAATGAGTCATTCTTCCCAAACCATCACTTCTCTTCTGGAGTGGCCAGGTGGTATGAACCAAGACACCCCCTGGAGATTGCCAGGCAAGGAGTGGCCACAGCACCCTCCAGATCATATGCCAGTGGTGGAGCAGCCCTAGAGATCCTTTCATTCATTTACTCAGTTAACAATGGGCAGGCGTCATGCCAGGCTCTGGAGATACAAGACTACATTTAGCATAGCTCCTGTTCCTGGGATGCTTACAGCCTAGACAGGGAGACAGAGAAGAGAGGGAGTAATGGCAGTGCAGAATGAGGGGCAAAGTGCCTCTGGCACACGTAGGCACAAAGTGACTACAGAGAAGGAAACACCTAATTCAGTTGGGTGGTGTAGTCAGTGAGGGCTTTCTGGAGGAGGTGATCATGCAGGGTCTAAACGATTATGTTATTAGGGAGGGAAGGAAGAGGACAAAGAGGCAGAGGAAACACCAGGGCATGGCCGCAGGTCATGGTGGGGACCGTCCACAGATTGCTTGGGGGGTGGGCAGAGCCTGGCCAAAGAGACTCTGCTCCTTGATTTCCTGCCTCAAAATTAATCCATCTCCACTAAACTCATCCTATCACATTGTAGTGGTGGTGTCGGAGGGTGGGTGGGGAGCATGAGCTCAGAAACTTGTAATTTTTGCTAGTTGTACTGGACTGACTCCTAGCATGAGCCCATGAGCAATTTCCTAGGGCTGCCGTAACAAAGTGTCACACACTGGGGGGCTTAAAACAACAGAAATTTGTTTATTTGTTTTTTTATTTATTTATTCATTCATTCATTTATTTATAGAGACAGAGTCTCACTCTGTTGCCCAGGCTGGGGTACCACGATGTCAGTGCCTGAGCTCAGCTGTTCCTCCTGCCTCAGCCTTCCCAGCAGCTGGAACTACAACACCTGGATAATTTTTCTATTTTTAGTAGAGATGGGATCTCACTTTTGCTCAGACTGGTCTCAAACTCTTGAGCTCAAAAGAGCCTCCTGCCTCAGTTTCCCAAAATGCTAGCATTACAAGCTTGAGGCACTGCATTCAGTCAAAACAATAGAAATGTATTGTTTCATAGTTCTGCAGGCCAGATGTCCAAAATCAAGGAGTTAGCTGGGCCATGCTCCATCTGAGTTTCTAGAGAAGATTCTGTTCTAGGAGCAGAAAATCTTTCTCCTAACTTCTGAGAGCAATCCTTGGCTTGCAGCTTCATCACTCCTGTTTTTGCTTCTGTCTTCACATGGCTGTCTTCCCTCTGTATGTGTCCCTGTGTGTTCACCTTCATACAAGAAAGTGTCTTTATAAAGACACCAATTGACGGGAGGCTCCTGTGGCTCAAGGAGTAGGGCGCCAGCCCCATATGCCAAGGGTGGCGGGTTCAAACCCAGCCCCGGCCAAAAAACTGCAAAAACAAAAACAAAAGACACCAATGGAAAGACTTAGGGCCTCCACTGATCAAGTATGGGCTTGCCCTAACATGACTACAGCTGCAAAGACCTCATTTCCAAAGACGATTACATTCACAGGTACCAGGAGTTAGGATTTCAACATCTTTTTGGGAAATACAATTCAACCCGCCAGCCCATAATTACCCCAACCTGTTATTCACATGCTTGTGTAATTCGCTAGCCCTTGAACATGCACTGGACCTAATAGCTTGGTTGTAAGCAATATGAATACAGCAACAGTGATGGAATGTCACTCATATGACTGGGTTATTTGAAATTGTAATTTGTATCTTGTTAGCTGATGTTCTTTACTGCTTTGTCAGCTTACATGCGTTGATGAACTAAGGACAATCTCATGGATAAACTGAGGACCTCAAGTCAACAGATTGTAAGGAATTCAAAGTTGCTAATAGCCACTTAACCATTTCATGTGTTTGAAAGTGGATTTTTTAAACAGAAATCAAGGCTTCAGATGAGAACACAATCCCTGAGCCAACACCTTCATTGAAGCCTTGTAACAGACCCAGAAGCTGAGGACCCAGCAGCTAAGCCGTGCCCAGGTTCTTCACCCATATAAACTGTGATATAATAAGCATATGTTGGTTTCTTTATTTTTGTTTTTTGGAGACAGGATCTTGCTATGTCTCCCAGACTGGAGAGCAGTGAAACAATCATAGTTCACTGCAGCCTCAACTCCTGGTTTCAAGTGATCCTCCCACCTTGGCCTCCCCAAGTGCTGAGATTATAGGTGTGAGCCGCTGTACCTGACCAGTCTGTTATTTTAAGCCACTAACTTTTGGAGTAATTTTATTGCATGGTAATCAATAACTAATAAAATAGCTCTCTAGGTATTTCTTAGGCCTATCAGGATTTGAAAACATAAGCAATAGGGAACCATGGAAGGATTTGCAACTAGAAGCAAAAGGATCTGATCAGATTTAGGTTGTGGGAAGATCATTTGACTAGTGTAGGGTGACCAGACGTCCTGATTTTGGTGGGACAGTCCCGCTTTTTGTCCCGTGTCCTGTGGAATTTTAAAAAAGTCCCAATTTTTGGAAAGAATGCACGAACGGGCTGGAGAACAAGAAGGGAATATATGGTTTTTGGCCGCCATATGGCTATTTTGCCAGAATATGAGTTTTATATTATTTTTGTTAATTTTATAATGTTAAACTCTAATAAATAATTGCTGAGAAGTGATTATCGAGAACTGCTTATTAAAGTTTACATTGTTGTCAGGCCCTGCCTGCCCCGTCCCCAGCCCCGCGCCTCCGCCCCGCCCCTGCCCCGCCCCTGCTCCGCCCCAGCGCCATGTTTCCCGCCTTACAGATGTTAAAATCTGGTCACCCTAGACTAGGGTGAGGATTTGTAAGAGCAGGAAAGGGCAGGAGGCTGGGACGCTGGTTAGGAAGTGGTTAATGAAGACAGGAACTGCCAGGCTTTTTCACAAAGTGAATGCTCCCATGTAACCAGCACCCAGGTTATGAAACAGAATACATCAAAATCCTAGAAGGCCCCTTTTTGTGACCGCCCCATTCTTCTTCCCCCACCTCCAACAAGGATAACCACTCTCACAGAGCAGTTTGGTTGCATTTATCTGGATGTAATCATATGGTTTTCTCCCTTTTCTGTCTGAACTCTCTAGTTCAACATTATGTTTGTGAAATCTATCCACTTTGCTGCACGCAACTGTAGATCATTTTTGTTGATGTTTAATATCGCATTGAGTGAATACATCAGAATGTATTTATCCATTTTGCTGCTGATGGACATTTGAGCAGATTCAGTTTGGGGCACTTACATGCAGAGCTGATATTAATAAGTTTTCTGGTGAACATATGTGTGCATTTCTGTTGAGTATTTCCAGGAGTGGAACTGTGGCCCTTAGGATATGCATATGTCCCCTTCTACTCAAGAAGACAATAAATGACAGATTCATATAATATATGGAAGAGAGGACACAGGTAGGGTGAGAGCTGAAGGTCGCATGGGAGATTCTGGTGCACCCAGAACTGCCCAGGTCATCCTGACTGAGATGTGCGCTGGGCATGTACTTTCAAAAGCACTTGGTCACCCAGTCTCCCTCATCCTCGTCAGGGCTCTGTGGTCAGGGGTATTTATCACTCCCTTTCAGAAAACAAAGTAAAACAAAAACTCTAAGTCCCAGGGATGTTGAACAATGTGCCTTCCTCATCCAGTTTGCCAAGTCTTTGCCGTCCCTGACAACTGGGCTCAAACGCACTTATCAGAAATTGGCACCAGGCCCTTGGGTGCCGAGGGTCTGCTAGATTGAGCTGAGGGCTTCACACAGGGCTCAGTGTTCCTCTGAGATGCCATGACAGAAACTTCTCCCCTCTTATAGGGTATAATAAACTTGGCAGGGAATAGGAACTTGGTTGGGGAGTGAGAAGCAGCATGAATAAGCAGTTTGGAATCAGACAGACCTTGCTCTAGTCCCACGTTGCTGCTTACTGGCTGTGTGAACTTTGGCACATCATTCACCTCCCTTTAGTGTCAGCGCCCTCATCTGAACGCCAGCAGTGATACAGGCCACTTCTCAGGGCAGCTGTGAGGCTGGGAGGAGCTTGTGCGTGAGCAGTGCTCAGCCCGGTGTGCACCTTCTAGTTCATGCCCAGTTTATAGGAGCCGAGTAAGCCGGGGCTGGGCAGAGGGCAAGAGGGCAGTCTGCTATAACGAAAACATCAGAGACCAGGTTATGTAAGCAGTAGACATCAAATATAGTTGTGGAGGTGGAAGTCTAAGATCAGGGTGTTAACATGGTTGGCTTCTTGGTGAAGGTCCTCCTCCTGGTTCACAGATGGGTGCCCGCTTGTATCTTCACGTGGGGGAGAGAGTGATCATTAATCTATGTGTCTTCTAAGGGGCACTAATCCCATTCCCAAGGGCTCCACCCTCGTGACCTAGTCACCTCCCAAAGCCCCCACATCCTAGTAGTATTGCATTAGGGAGTAAATGCCAATGAATGAATTTGGGGAGGACACAGACCTTCAGTCCATCACACACAGGAAGTGCTCGCAGCCTGCCTCTCGGTCAGTCCTGACTGTCGCTGGCTACCTATGTGGCTTGACTGATCACTTCGCCTCTGTAGAGCTCAACTGTAATTGTCCTTGTTTCCTCATCCCTAAAGTGAAAGGCTGCAGCAGATAAATCCAGCTTGAATGCTATGATTTCGTAGCGTCCTTTTCTCATCTCCTGTCGAAACTCCTCTAGATTGGACAGAATTGAAAGAGGACAGCACTCTCAGGCTCACAGTTCATAACTGACCTTTGACGTAGCTGGTCCTTTCAGAAATAGCAGTCAGAAGGGAGTCCTCCCAGCACACAAGTTTGCCTCAATTTTCTCCCTAAATGGGAGATCTAAGAGCAGCTCTAGCCAGGCACATCTCCCTGAAAGACATAAGCATTTTCTAAAATGCTAAAGGATTATAATGATCGATCAGATATACAGATTATCCTGAAATGTGCAGGATTCTGTGACCTGTGCAGCTTTCATGCTGACACTCCCTGGTGTATGGGTTGTTTTTCTGGAACATGGGGTGACTAGAGTGCTAAAAAATGGAATTCAATTTGGCAAACATGTAGGGGTACCTACCACATGTTAAGGTGACACAAAGTCATCAAGGTAGACTCTTGCTCTCTGGGACCCTACTGACTGGGGAAGAAGCCAGACAGGGGTCTCAAATGGCTATAAAGTCAATCTGGAACAGGGCAAGTGCTATCACAGGGATATAGAGATGAGCCGTCTGAGATCTGAGAAGGTGCAGATGAATGCTAAAGAGAGTACATTGGGGGGACAGCTGTTTTGGAAAATCTCACGTGGGGGGAGGAGGTGGCATTTAAACTGAGTCTCTAAAATCAATAAGTGCTGATGGGACGGGGAGGAGAGGGCATCCCAGGTAGAGAGGACAGGATGTTTGGAGACACAGAGACTTGCAAGTGCTGAACAGGGTTGACGGCTCTGCTATACTGAGAACACAGTTCGTGTGCGGGAAGAGGGAGTGTGAGGTTGGGTCCAAGTCACCAACATCCCAATGCCAAGCTAGGGAGCTGGAATATTCTTACAGCAATGGGGAGCCAGAGAAGATGTGGGAGCAAGGGCATTTCAGGATCAGAACTATAGTTCAGGAAATAAAGCTACCATTGAGTGAGGCTGAATGGAGGAGGAAGAGTCTGGTGACTAGGAGACCAGTCGGGGTTCATGGCTATATTTCAGAGGAGTGATTATGTGGATCTAAGCCAGGGAAATGGCCACAGGAATGGCACAGGAGGCGTATTTGAGAGTCACTGAGAAGGCAAAGCCACAGAACTTGGTGACTAATTAGACATGGGAATCTAGGGAGAAGGAGGAATTGCAGGACCCCAAGATTGCAACATTTAGGAGGAGGTATGCAAATCACCAACTTTGGTTTAAATAGACATTTCTCTCAAGATGACACACAAATGACCAACAGGTATATGAAAGGTGCTCAGATGTTAACTAATCGCCAGGGAAATGCAAATTAAAACCACAATCAGATGTCCCCTCACATTGGTTTGGATGAATATTCTCAAGGAAAATGAAAGACAGAAAGCGCTGGTGAAGATGTGAGGAAATTAGAACCTTTGTGCACTATCAGTGGGAACGCAAAAGTAGAGCAGCCACCACAGGAAAAAAATATGAAGTCTCCTCAAAAAATTAAGAATAGAAGCACATGTTATCCAACAATACTGATTCTGGGAATTTACCCAAATGAATTGCAATTAGGATCTTGAAAAAAATGTGAGGACTTTCGTGTTTATTGCAGCACTATTCATAATAGCCAAGATAAGGAAACAACCTCATGTCCATTAATAAACGAATGGGTAAACCAAATGTCACATACACACAATGGAATATTATTTAACCTTCAAAAAGGAGATTCTGACACCCATTATAGCGTGGATGAACCTGGAGGACGTTATGCTGAGCAAAATAAGCCAGTCACAGAAGGACAAATACTGTGTAATTCCACATATATGAAGTATCTAAATAGTCAAATAACGCCTGTAATCCTAACACTTTGAGGCAGGTGGATTGCTTGAGCTCAGGAGGCCAAGACCAGCTTGAGCAAGAGTAAGATACCATCTCTAGTAAAAATAGAAAAACTAGGGCAGTGAGCACCTGTAGTCCCAGCTACTTGGGAGGTTGAGGCGAGAGGATTGCTTAAGACAGTGGTTCTCAACCTTCCTAATGCCATGACCCTTTAATACAGTTCCTCATGTTGTGGTGACCCCTAACCATAAAATTATTTTCATTGCTACTTCATAACTGTAATTTTGCTACTGCTATGAATCATAAGGTAAATATCTGACATGCAAGATATATTTAGGTGACCCCTGTGAAAGGGTTATTTGACCCCCAAAGGGGTCACGGCCCACAGGTTGAGAACCGCTGGCTTAAGACCAAGAGTTTGAGATTGCCGTGAGCTGTGATGCCATGGCACTCTACCTAGGGTGACAAAGTGTGGCTCCATCTCCAAAAAAAAAAAGAGAGATAGAAAGAGAATTTGAGGTTACTGTGAGCTATGATGCCACGGCCCTCTACCAAGGGTGACAGAGTGAGACTCTGTCTAATAAATAAATAATTAATTAAATTAAATTAGTCAAATACATAAAAATAAAAGAGTGAAATGGTTTCCCCTTTGAGGAAGGGGAAACTAAGTTGCTTTTTAAGGGGCATAAAATTTCAGTTAAATAAAAAAAAAAAAATTTAAAGGCGGCACCTGTGGCTCAAAAGGGTAGGGCCCTAGTCCCATATGTCGGAGGTGGTGGGTTCAAACCCAGCCCCGGCCAAAAAAAATGTTTTTTCAGTTAAATAAGATGAATGCCATCTGTAGAACATCATAACTATTGTTAACAGTACTGTATTGTACACTTAAAATGTGTTAATAGAGCTCATATTGTGTTCTTCTTAGTTTACATCCCAATTTCATAAATGTTAAACATAAAAACATATACATCTTAGAGCTGAGGAAGTATAATAATTTGGGGAAATTAAAGTGGAAAACCCGGTTTGAGGATGTGATACTGTAGATTAAGTTGCTATTCGGAAACAGTCACCCCCACTGTGGGAAGATTGCATTTCCCATGCCATTGATGTCAGGTGTGGCCCTAGACATGTGTTGATCTAATGACAGGTGAGTATACTTGGGCCGTCTGCTGACTTCAGCCTTGGCCATCTGATTTGCTTGGGCCAATGAGAAGGTAGCAGGCATGTTGCAAGAAGAGGCTTGAAATGTACTTGTGGGGTAGACCTTGTGCTTCTGTGCGCTGGTGATGAAGAGAATTTCCCTGGAAAAGCTGCCGTCTCTTTACCTCGTGACCCAGACCAATCTGACCCAAGCCCAATCCCCGGTGAGGAGCCAAGACCCACGGGATACTCAGCTTGAAGCAAACTCAATCAGCTGAACTGAGCTTAAAGAGGCCAACCAATAATGAATGGTTATTTTAAGCCACTGACTTTGGGATGATTTCTTACATTACAAGAGCTGTTTGATACAGAGGATAATCATAATGGGCCTGGCTTTAGATTAGGTAAGTGGAGATGCATATTTAGAATAGGAGAAAACAAAAATATAGAGTGGATAGTGCTTTACCCAGAATATTCTGGACCCCATCCATTCTAGTTTAACAATATTTCTGGAATTTCAAACATAATAGTGAGCAAATAACCTGATAGTATGTTTATATACATAATTATGTGCATATAAATTGTAATTTTAAAACTTCAATGCAGCTGTTTTCTGCTAAAACATCTGAATGTCCTAAAATTGTAGTGACTTGCACTTGTTCCTGGTCCCTATTTTGTCAACCAGGTCATTATGGCATCACCACTTGGCGTCCCACTGTCACCATGAGCCAACTCTGGGCACACACTCCAAGATGAATATCAAGTACTTTCTGCATGCCAGGCTGCAGCCTAGGTCCTAGGAGATGTGTGGACAGGACAGAGAGGACCCTGATCTCCTGGGTCCATATCCTGGTGGGGGAAGACAAATTAGTAAAACAGACAGACCAGACTTTAGACTTGGGAGAAAGAACAGGGTGAGGGTCTGATGTTTTTTAAATGGGTGATTGTAGATAATAACCATACTCATGCAGAACAATTCTCTTGTTTGATGATTTAGCCTCCCACATAATGTGACTTCAGGTATAGATTTCATTTTCAGATGCAACTTTCTTCCTCGGTCCACACCACGCATGAGGGAAGCGTGAGGATGGCACATTCTGCAGCTGCACTGCCTGGGCTTGAACCCTGTCCTTGCACTGACTGGCTGTCTCAGTTTGGGCTACTGGAACAGAGTTATGTGAACAGAGTGACTCACTTATTTCTCACAGTTCTGGGTACCAGCAGGGTTGCTGTCAGGTGGAGAGCCCTCTTTCTGGTTTATAGATGGCCGTCTGTCTGGAAGAGAGCTAGCTGGGGTCTTTTTGATAAGGACACTAGTCCCATTCCTGAGGGTCCCATCCTCATGACCTAATCACCACCCAAAGGCCCCACCTCTTAATACCATCACACAGGGAGTGAGGATGAAATTCATACACATGAATTTCAGTGGGACAGAAACATTCAGAAGGGCGGTGCCTGTGGCTCAGTGGGTAGGGCGCCAGCCCCATATGCCAAAGGTGGCGGGTTCAGGCCCAGCCCCTACCAAACTGCAATAACAAAAAAAAAATAGCCAGGCGTTGTGGAAGGCGCCTGTGCTCCTGGCTGCTCGGGAGGGTAAGGCAAGAGAATCACCTAAGCCCAGGAGTTGGAGGTTGCTGTGAGCTGTGTGATGCCACAGCACTCTACTGATAAAAAAAAAAAAAACAAAAAAAAAACCATTCAGAACATTGCACAGGCTATGTGGACATGAATAAAGTGCTCAGTTAATTTTTCTGCTCCTCAACCTTCCTATCTATAAAATAGGTATAATGTGAGCATCTTCCTCCCTTCTGGGCATTTAGTCCATAATGCCAATGCCAGTATCAGGTGTGATCAGTGTTATTATCAAATTTACTTTACAAATGATGTCTCTGAGGCACAGAGAAGGCAAACACCTTGGCAGCATCCCTGGACTACAATTTCCCCAGATCCTGAAGTAAGGACTGGTTTATTAAGGAAATGTTCCCGTAAGACTGGGAAGAGGCAGGGGGCACGGGACAGGGACAGAGAGGAAGCCAGGAAGGGCAGGCCCAACCCATGGCCACAGGTCTGCAGTGGGCAGACTCATCCTGGCCTCATGGCGAGCTCTGAAGCCTGAGCTGTCCAGGTGAAGGTGCTGGACCTTTCTTAGCCCTGTTCCCCAGCAGACTTTTGTCAATAGCCACCCTGGGGGACATGAATGCCCAGGTACCTGTGGCTCTCTGGTCATCTACACAGAGTGGCAACAATAATCCTTCAAAAGAGTCACAGCTTGGCTGGGTATGGTGGCTCACATCTGTAATCCTAGCACTTTGGGAGGTCAAAGTGGGTGGATTGCTTGAGCTCAGGAGTTCAAGACCAGCCTGAGGAAGAGTGAGACTCTGTCTCTATTGAAAATAGAAAA
Source organism: Galagoides demidoff (assembly GCA_963574575.1). NCBI lineage: Eukaryota > Metazoa > Chordata > Mammalia > Primates > Galagidae > Galagoides > Galagoides demidoff. The sequence continues at coordinate 11,020 of CAUYQV010140457.1, forward strand.
AAACTAGTAGGGTGTTGTGACAGGCGTCTGTAGTCCCAGCTACCCAGGAGGCTGAGGCAAGAGGATCTCTTGAGCCCAAGAATTTGTGGTTGTTGTGAGCTGTGATGCCACAGCACTCTACTCAGGGAGACCTAGTAAGACTCTGTCTCAAAAAAAAAAAGAAAGGAAGAAAAAGAAAGAGAGAGAAAGAAAAAAAAAGAAAGAAAGAAAGAAAGAAAGAAAGAAAGAGAGAGAGAGAGAGGAAGGAAGGAAGGAAGGAAGAAAGGAAGGAAGGAAGGAAGGAAGGAAGGAAGGAAGGAAGGAAGGAAGGAAGGAAGGAAGGAAGGAAGAGAAAGAAAGAAAACAAAAGAAAGAAAAGAAAAGAGTCGTAGCTGCTTACTATTGGAAGAGGTACCTGGGCGGATGGGACAGTGAGAGCAGGATTCAGGGCATCTGAGTGGGGCATAGCCCTGTTCTATTCAGTAAGGAAGAGGGACCCCTCTCTGTCACTTTGTATTTAAGTTCTCTCCACACCCAACCCCTTGGTCCCTTAAATGTCCCCAAATAGACATGATCCTGACATGTTTGTCCTCTCAGGGCTATTAGCTGGGGTTTCCCCACTTTTGATGGCAATATTGAAACAAGGGAGGCCATCCCACTCTGAAGACAAAAGAAAGCCCTCTCCACGGTCTGCTCCTTGTCTCTGGAAATTTGTGGCAACCATTTCAGTTTAAACATATGACAATTAAATCGTTAAGGGTTCCGATGCCGAATTAATTACCCAGTAGAAAAGGGATCAATTGTGTAAATATATCATTTATGTAATGAGTCCTGCCTGTGATTTAGATGTTCAGATGGGTTTTTCTTCCAGCTTCTGTCCTGAAAACAAGTCTAGCCTTTGAGCCAGGGCCAAACAAACAGCCTCTATTAGGTCTGAATCCAGGGCGTTAAGTGGCCCAAATAGACAGGTGGGGGCAGGTGATACAGGGGGCTGAGATTGTGGGAAAATTGAAGCAATTTGCCAAAATGAGCCAAGTTCCTCCTATTATTCTTCCTGTCTCTGCAGAAAATTACTCTTCAGAAACAGGGAGTGGAAGTTAAACACCCCCTTAAATGACACTTCAGGCCCGGCCCCTTTCACCCCCCCGCCTCTACCCCCTCTCCACCAGACTCCATAGTCCAATCATCACAGCCTTTCCTGAAAAAGGCCCACCACTGGGCTCTAGAAGGCAGCCTCAGCCCCCAAATATTTAACATTCTTGGGATCCTCAGGCTGTCCAGCTGGCATTTGGCCTGTGCCTGCCTGCCTTGGGCCGGGGTCCAGTGCTACTTCTGGCCAAGGTCTCAGGCTTCTCTGGAGAAGAAGCAATCACCCCTTACCCCGTGATGGTTCAAGATTATTTTTTTTCTTTCAGATAATATATAACTCTGTCACCTTGGCTGGAATACAGTGGTGTCATCATAGCTCATTGCAACCTCCAACTCCTGGGCTTAAATGATCCTCCTGCCTCAGCCTCCTGAGTACCTAGGATGTCCCATCATGCCTGGCTCTCTTTTCTATTTTTTGTAGAGATGGTCTCCTTCTCTGTCATGCTAGTCTCAAACTCCTCAAGTGATCCTCCTGCCACAGCCTCTCAGAGTGCTGGGATTACAGGGGTGCGTCATCATGCCCAGCCTCAAAATATTTTAATCCATTCCATACTCTTCACAGCGTGTGCACTTGGCATTATGATGTAGACCCCTCCCTGATTCCCCAGGCTGAGAGGCCCCCCTCTCTCCCTTGCTCCCACCACTCTGGGTTTATTCATTTCTCATGGCACTGAGCACACAGCCAGCCTCCTCAGGGCCCCCAGGGAGCCCGGCCCATAGGGACCTTCACCCATGTTTGTGGAATGCATCAGAAGGCCCCCAGGCACCAGGGATCTTGCAATGAACAGAAGAGCTTCTATGCACAGCCTTCTTAGCTAGGGGCTCCTACTCCCTGGTTCTCCCAGGGGGCCCCCTTTTCTCTGAGATGTACCGCATCCCTCCCAGGTTTTCTCTGGGCCTTTCTTCCTCTTTCCCCCTAAGTCCAAAGCCCATTCCTTGCATTCTTGGCCTTTCTTTGGATGAATCTTTTTTTTTTTTTTTTTTTTTTACAAAGTCCCACTTTGTCACCCTTGGTAGAGCGCCATGGTGTCATAGCTCATAGCAACCTCAAGATCTTGGGTTCAAGCAATCCTCTTGCCTCAGCCTCCCAAGTAAGTGGGACTATAGGCACACGCCACAATGCCTGGTTACTTTTAGAGATGGCTTCTTGCTCTTGTTCAGGCTGGTCTTGAACTCCTGAGCTCAAATGATCCACCCACCTTGGCCTCTCAGAGTCCTGGGATCACAGGCGTGAGCCACTGTGCCCAGCCTCTTGGGATGAATCTTGAGCTGGAGTTTCAACCTGGCTGTGCTGGACCCTAGTGGGGTGGGGGCTTATGCCTCTGGAGACTCATCTAAAGAACAAGAACATTAATTTGGGGTCAACTAGATCCCTGCTAGCTTCTCCTTGGTGGAGCGCATTCCTGACACTGCCCTGGTTGAAAAGGAATGCAAAGTTCATACTCCGTATTAGCCGGTGAAACCTGGAACAGAAATGGTCTAGAAAATCTTGGCCTTGAAGAAAATGAGACTGGGGAGGGGGTAATTATGCATCAAATGCCATGTATTTGTCAGGAATTCATTGCTTAATTGATGTTTTATTGCTGCTACTGACATGTGTGATCGAAATGAAATTGCATCTACAGGGAAGGAAGTGAAATTTATTCCTGCTTGTGTCTTAATGGGGGGAATAAAGCATCAATTAAACAATGAAGATGACATATATTTGATGTATGACCTGAAGAAGGAATATTACTCACTAAAATGTTATTTTACAATTTACAGTAATAGAGCACCTGGCAATAAGGGAGAGAGACACAGTTCATACATTTTCCATTATTTAAAAATAGTGGAAAATATATCATGATTAAATAGCACAAGAAAACTTCACTTTTAGTAGTACAGTATAGGGACGGCACCAGTTTAAGTTCTCCGTGGACTTAGTCAGCTGAGGAATAACAGCCGCAGGGCAGAGGAATGGTAAGAAGTAGAATGGGAAGAGAAGCGTCTCTTTCCTGATCCTTAAAAGGAGATGGAAAGGGGCTCAGGGAAGCCAGCATGGTAAGAGCAGCTGCTAACTGAGCCAGGCTCTGCACTGGACCCGATGCCCTTGAACGCTAAACCTTCTAGCAACCTTGCTTTACAGGCAAGGAAACTGAGGCTCAGAAGCCTTACCTAAGATCACACAGCAAATATGTAGCAAATACAGAATTTGAGCCCAGGCCAGTCTGACTCCAAAAGCAGATATTTAACAGACTGCGAGGAAAATAAAAAACAAGGAAGATTGAGATAGTGCTTAGGCAAAAGGTTTCCTAAATGCAGCTGCTAAAGGGAGGTGGGAAGGAGTTTAGGTAAGAGCATAGCCCTTGGAATATGGTTGGGGAAAGGGGGGAAATGAGACCCCCAGGTGGCACACAGAAAGTCTCAGAAAAAAGATCAGTGTGGTTGGAACATATTCTTCTTAGCGAAGTATCTCAGGAATGGAAGAAAAAGTATCCAGTGTACTCAGTCCTACTATGAAACTAATTTATAGCTTTCATATGAAAGCTATAACCCAATTTTAGCCTAGGAATATGGGGAAAGGGGAGAGGGAGGGGAGGGGCGAGGGGAAGGATGGGTGGAGGGAGGGTGATTGGTGGGACCACACCTATGGTGCATTTTACAAGGGTACATGTGAAACTTACTAAATGTAGAATATAAATGTCTTAACACACTAACTGAGAAAATGCCATGAAGGCTACGTTAACCAGTTTGATGAAAATATTTCAAATTATATATAAAACCAGCACATTGTACCCCATGACTGCATTAATGTACACAGCAATGATTTAGTAAAAAAAAAATCACAAAAAAATGCAGACTTAATTAAGTGTATAGCAACTGATAATTATCTTCTAATAAAATTTTTTTTCCAAACAACAACAACAACAAAAATCAGTGTGGACATTTAGTTGAGTTATGTGCCTTTCACAAAGATTGTCTTTAGTTTATGAAGAAGAAATCAGTCAATTAAGTTCGTAACTACTTTGGGAAATAAATAGATTCCATAAACTGATTATCTGTATAAGCCCAGAAATTTTACACATCCTATTATTATCAAATTAGAACTGTAGTCCTTTGCAAAAAAATTATTCCCTCCACATGAAACTGAAGATGCCTGTAAATATAGAAAGATGATTAGAAAAATTCCTTGCCACAAATATATTAAAGAGTTAATATTCTTAATATATGTATAAAGAGCATCAAAGCTCTATGAATCATTATGAAAATCTTTAACAGGCATAGAAATCTAGGCAAAGAAAATAATCACCAAGTCACAGAAATAATGAACAGATCAGAATTTCTATCAATTAAATAAGTGCAAATGAAAACATCATTGAAACGCCTTTCTATTATTAAATTAGCAAAGCTAAGGGAAAAAAATAATGCTTAGTGCTGGGGAGGCTGAAGAAAAATCGATGCAGTCTTACTTCATTGTTGGGAATTAATCAGTGGAAAATATTTTGGCAATATGGCTTAAGAGCTTTTAAGAAGTTCTCACCCATTGAACCAGCAGTTTCCCTTTAGAATATAGTATATCCTAAAGAGATAGTTATGCACACATACTCACATATGTGCAGACATACATTCTACTGTTTCTTGTACAGGAATATTGTTCCAGTAATTGTATTCATAAAATCTGAATAAAAAATGGTTAAATAAATTGTGACATAGGAAAACAGTGGAATAGAATGTTATATGAGCCATTAAAACTGATGTTTTTGAAGTCTACTTAATGACAAGGAAACTTCTCATGAGATCATCTTAACCAAAAAATGTTACGTACCATACGAACACAGTTTTTTAAAAAACACTGCATGAAGGCCAGTGCAGTGGCTCACACCTACAATCCTAGAACTCTGGGAGGCCGAGGCGGGTAGATTGCTTGAGCTCAGGAATTTGAGACCAGCCTAAGCAAAAGTGAGACCCCCGTCTCTAAAAATTAGCTGGTGTTGTGACTGGCGCCTGTAGTCCAAACTACTGGGAACGCTGAGGGAAGAAGACCACTGGAGCCCAAGAGTTTGAGGTTGCTGTGAGCTATGATGAGAGGCTCAGCACTCTACCCAGGGCAACAGAGTGCACTCTGTCTCAGAAAAAAAAAGAGGATCTTATGACCTCCTCCCAGACAATTCTCTTGAGCTATCTCCTACGGCACAAAGAACAAGAGATATTCTCTGCCTCTCCCAACCACGGGCCTAAAGCAGGGATGCAGATTTCTCCCCCAAAGTTGGGGAGACAGAAAATATATTCACCATTTTTTTCAGGCCATTTCCTCCACAACAGTAGTGGATTCAAAAGTCACTTAATGGTGAAGCTGATAATTAAAAAGAATTAAATTGATTGTGCTCAGACAAGATCAGCCAGTTCAGTCCCTCGTGTGTGCACATACCCCCGGAGACTCCACCTGAGTATCAGACTACCCAGGGCAGGTTTATGTGTGTGCAGAATTATTATTATTTTGGTAACATGGTGGTGCCTAGTGCCCTTGTACAATGGAATTTAGAATTTGGCTCTTTTTAAAACTGGCAACTGGTAGTCCCTTTTTAAAATTAGTTCATATGGATGAGGCTTTTGCTTTTAGCAGAAGGAGAAACAAGATTTTGTGTTTTACTTGGGTTTTGTTTAACTAGAAGAAAAGAGAAGAGGCTCGGGAAAAGCTGCCGTCTGCCTGGTTCTTCCCAGCCCCAAGAGTTGGTTTGGATGGAGCCATGATAGGGACAGACTCTAAGGCCAGAACCCGAGCGAGCTGTTTTAACACAGAATTTGAGAGGCTCTGGGCCCAGGCAGCATGGTAGTGGGACTCAGGCGCATTGGAGGAGGCCAGTTCCGTGCGTCTTTACAGAGGTGACATCAGGCACCCCCGGCTTTGGCCCTGGAGTCCTCATGATGGGCCCCAATGAAAGTGCTAGTGGAATTAGGCACAGATAATTTTTTAGAAAAACAAGGGATAACTCAAAAAGAGGACAGTTGGAGAAGTGGCTCAGAAAAAGTAGGAACCAAAGGTGTGCAGACAGCGGCAAGCCCAACGTCCCACCAGACTAAGTTTCTTTCCCGTTAGAATGTGGCTGCTGTGGAAGTCGATAGGAGGAAGGCCACCAGCCCCTGCAGCCTCCCCTGGAAGCACCAGATGTCCTGCCCCTCTGCCCTGCCTGCTCAAGTGCAAACGCCCGCCGGGAGAATCTGATTGGTCAAGCCCTGGTTGCGTGCCACATCCTAGTTGCCAGGACACGAAGACAGGAGATTTGCCCCCACTTCGGCTTCTGTAGCAGAAGCAAGGTTCTACCTCCAAGATCCATACAACAGAGGGATTCCCCTCCACCCCGCTGGTGTTCCCATGTCGGGTGGCCCAACTGTGGCAAATGTCCCCTGCAGCCGCAAGGAGGCTGTGGAGAGAATTAAGTGAGAAAATGCGTATGAAATCCTTGGCACAGAGCCTGAAACACAATGTGGGTCTTCATGTCTGCAATGATTGTTAATGTAATATTTATTATTATTTGAATAATTATTGTACACAAGTCCTAAATTAGCCAACCGGATGATTTTGCCAGAAGCCCTGACTCCTGAGAGAGCGATGTCAGTTCGGAGCAAAGGCAGAGGGTGAGGGAGGATGATATTTAATGGAATTCTAAAATGATCGATTCTGCATACAAAATATTCCATTCAGGCAGCACCCATAGTTCAGTGGGTAGGGCGCCAGTCACATACACTGGGGCTGGTGGGTTCAAACCCCGCCTGGGCCAGCTAAACAACAATGACAACTACAACAACAACAAAATAGCTGAGCGTTGTGGTGGGCGCCTGTAGTCCCAGCTACTTGGGAGGCTAAGGCAAGAGAATCCTTTAAGCCCCAAAGTTTGAGGTTGCTGTGAGCTGTGATGCCACAGCACCCTACCCAGGGTGACAGCTTGATACTCTGTCTCTCCAAAAAATAATAATAATAATGATAATTCCATTCAGAAGGAGGAATAATCAACAATAGCTGATCAATAACCAATACCAGTAGCTGTGCACATTGTGCTTCCCAGAATGGTGTGTGGATGTCTTTGGGTCCTCAGATTAACCAGGATGAGCAGGCCTTTGGGGCAGAGACCGCTGGATGCCCGCCCCCAGCATCCTCTCCCCTCTTCCTCAGCAGATTCCAATTTTTAGGAGGACACATTGCAGCCCAGAATAAAGGACTATATATCCATCTATTATAGCAACAGAAAAAAAAAAAAAAGAAAAGAAAAAGGACTATATATCCCAGCCTTCTTTGCAGCTAGGATTGCTATGCCTTTGGGTTTTAGCCAACCAGGTACAAGCGGAGGTGTTGTGAATACCTCTGGGGAGTCTGCATAAGTTTTTTGTTCCATGCAGCCAAAATTAACCCTACCCGGCACGGCCTTAGTGTTGTCATCTCTACTTAATGCACAGGGAATTGGAGCAGAGGGTGACTGAGTAGCAAGGTGAGGAAATTTCCAGGCTGATATAGCCAGGTCCTCTTACCTGGAGAACCATATTCTTTTCAACAGACCATATTATCTTGCCTTTAAAAATATCAACATTATTGAGGCATAATTTGCATACCATAAACTGTCCGAGTTTTAAGTGTATAGTGTGATAAATTTTGTCACGTGCATAAACCCACATAACCACCTCTATAGTCAAGACAAAGTGCATTTCTCTACCCCTAGAGAGCTCTCCCTCACAATCACCCTCCCTCCCCAGCCTCAGGCAACCACTGACCTGCTTTCTGTCACTATCCATTCATTTTGCCTATTCTAGGATTTCATTCAATATCTGCTCTTCTGTGTCTGGCTTCTTTAGCTCAGGAGAAGGTTTTGGGGAATGGTCCGAGTCCCTGCTGGTATTAGCAGTTCATGCCTTTTTCTCGCAGGCTCGTACGCGTTGTTTGGATGTAGCACTATTTGTTCATCTGCGCACCTGCTGGTGGTTTGTTCCCAGTTTGGATCTACTATGGACATTTTGGTGCCAGTCTTTGTGTAGACACATGTTTTCATTTTTTGTGACGAAATACACAGACATGGAGTTACTGGATCACAGGGGAGGGTTATATTTATACAAAACTTCCAGTTTTCAAAAGTATCTCACAGTATTTGTCTTTTTAAAATTTGATTTTGAAAATCTGATATTATTGTTAATTTTATTTTTTTGAGACAAGGTCTCTCACCCTGTTGCCCAGGCTAAATTTAGTGTGGTAGCATCATCACAGGTCACTGCAACCTCCAACTCCTGAGCTGGAGCCATCCTCCTGCCTCAGCCTCCATGTAGCTGGGACTACAGGCTTATGCCACCATGCCAACTAATTTTTCTATGTTTAGTAAAAACAAGGTCTTACTTTTGCTCAGGCTAGTCATCGTCGTCGTCTTCTTCTTCTTCTTCTTCTTTTTTTTTTTTTTTGAGACAGAGTCTTACTCTGTCACTGTGGATAAAGTGCTATGGCATCATAGCTCACAGCAACCTCAGACTCTGGGGCTTGAGCAATCCTCTTTCCTCAGCCTCCTGAGTAGCTGGCACTACAGGTATGCCCCACTGTGCCTAGCTAGTTTTCCTCTTTTTAGCTCTTGCTCAGGCTGGTCTCAAACTCCTGAACTCAAACAATCCACCTTCCTCAGCCTCCTAGAGTGCTAGGATTACTTAGGCTGGTCTTGAAGTCCAGAGTTTAATTGATCCTCCCACCTCAGCCTCCCAGAGGTAGGATTATAGGCATGAGCCACCACACCTGGCTGAAAATCTGATTTTTAAAAAAAATTTAGGGAGGGGGATTGGAAGGATCACTTCTGAGGTTTATCTTACAAGGGTACAAGTGAATCTAAGAGTAGAATGTGAACGTTTTAAAACAATAACTAGGAAAATGACATGAAGGCTATGTTAACCAGTTTGATGGAAGTGTTTCGGATTGTGTGTGAAAACCCCACACTGTACCCCAGAAGTGCATTAATGTACATGGTTACCATTCAATTAAAAAAAATTAAATTCGAAATATCTGGTTTATTTAAGTGAGGTTTGCTCTTTCAGGGATATCTACACATTTTTTTCTTTTTGAGACAGTCTCACTCTGTTGGCCCAGGCTAACGTGTCTGTGTGTTATAGCTCACAGCAACCTCTGAACTCAAGGTGATCCTCTTATCTCAGGTTTCTAAGTACCTGGGACTATGTCACCTGCCACCACACTTGGCTAGTTTTTCTATTTTTAGTAGAATGGGGTCTTGTCTTTGCTCAGGCTGGTCTTGAACTCCTAAATTCAGGCAATCCCTCCACCCTAGCCTCCCAAAGCACTAGGATTACAGGCGTGAGCCGTCATCCCCAACATGAGTGTCCAAACTTTTGGCTTCTTTGGGCCACATTGGAAAAAGAATTGTCTTGGGCCACACATTAAATACACAAACACTAAAAGTGAGCATTGGCTGGGTATGGTTGTTCACACCTATAATCCTAGCACTTTGGGAGGCCAAGGTGAGCTGATCACCTGAGCTCACAAGTTCAAAAACAACCTGAGCTAGAGCAAGACCCTGTCTCTAAAAAAAAAAAGCTGGGTGTTGTGGCAGGCACCTGTAGTCCCAGCTACTCAGGAGGCTGAGGCAAGAGAATTGCTTGACCCCAATAGTCTGAGGTTGCTGTGATCTATGACACCATGGCACATTACCAGGGGTGACAAAGTGAGACTCTGTCTCAAAGAACCCCAACAAAAACAAAAGCTAATGAGCAAAAGAAAAAAATGTTCTGTGCATAATTTTCATGATATCTAACACTACAGATAAGCAAAAAACTCTTTAGGGCCACAGATTGGATATTCCTGGTAGGTCCTTCTGGATGACCTGCTAGCACGGTGTATATTTAAGGCGACCAGAGGTCCCGCTTTTGGCGGGACAGTCCTGATTTTTAACAATTTGTCCTGCGTCCCATGGCATTTTAAAAAATCCCAATTTTTGGAAAGAATGCATGACAAGCTAGGGAACAGCGGGAGAATGGGAAGGGAATATACAGCTGCTGAAAAGGTTAATGTAACTCCGTTTGGGAATGAAGAGGTTAATGTAACTTCATTTGGAAATGAAAAGCCTAATGTAAACTCCCTACTCCCCTCCTGGGTAAGGTATCAGAAGGAGACTGGCTCCCTCCCTTGCTTCTAGGCAAGGAAATTA
>CAUYQV010140462.1:0-17831 GCA_963574575.1 Galagoides demidoff
GCTGGGACCACAGGCGCCCGCCACAACGCCTGGCCATTTTTTGGTTGCAGCCATCATTGTTGTTTGGCGGGCCCGGGCTGGGGATTCGAACCTGCCACCTTAGGTGTACATGGCTGGCGCCTTAGCCGATTGAGCCACAGGTGCCGAGCCTGTTTATTTTATTTATTTATTTTTGAGACCAAGTCTCATTATGTCGCCCTTGGTAGACTGCTATGGCATCATAGCTCACAGCAACCTCTAACTCTTGGGCTTACACAATTCTCTTGCCTCAGCCTCACAAGTAGCTGGAACTACAGGCGCCCGCCATAAGGTCCAGATATTTTTCTGTTGTTGCAGTTGTCATTGTTCTCTAGCAGGCCCGGGCCAGGTTCGAACCCACCTGTCTCAGTGTATGTGGCTGATGCCCTAAGCACTGAGCTACAGGTGCTGAGCCAAGGTCATCCATTTTTAGATCCTTCTACTATAATACTTGAAGAGGGATTACTTTGGCATGCAGCCTGTGGTGACCCTGGGACCCCTCAGGCTCCATTAAGTGGCCTGCAGGTAGCCCAAGCCCATGTGATGTGGACAAAACAGCTAGATCCCAAGGGACAGCCAGGTAGGCTGGCTCATTCATAATGGATGGGTTAGAAGACCTCTCAGCTGTTTCCTTGTTTTTGTGGGGAGCACATAAAGAGCATCTTAAAGGGATGGATTATAATTGTATAAATGCGCATATTACATATCCCTTCACTTACCTGTAGAGTGAAGGATGCCCAGAGACATCTCCAGATTTGTCAGGGCTGGGGTAGTTCTATTTGCCATCCTCATGCTCTGTTGGAATTGAAATATGTACATTCCAGAAATAGCTTTGGTATATGGACTAGGAAAGAGTAGAGAATGAGGGAGTGTAGAATGCTGCAAGACCATAGACTCCATGCTGGGGAAGGAAAGAACAGACACATGGCTGAGCCTTGGGCAGCAGCTGGCACTGCTTGTGGAGTGGGGAGCCCCAGAGCTGGGTGGGCTTAAATGAGAGTCTTTGTGGGCCCACTGCTATAGCCCGGGAACCTAGGACCAGAGACATGGATAAACACACCAAGCAGACTGGTGCTGATAGAAGGAGAAGGCTGAGCTGTGGGTAAGGCACCAGGATGTGCCAAAATACAGACCTGGCATAGTCTAAGCCCTCGGACGGCTGAGTGCTATTTTCTAGGGAGGGAGCCCAAAGTGAGAAGGGTCAGGGAAGAGGCTCTGGGCCTAAGCCTCAGGTTACCTGTGTTTCAAGCAGTTTCCCTGACGTGATACAACTCATTTCTAGTTTCACTCACATAATGACAGTCCATGACTTATGGTTTGACTCGTGACTTGTTGACTTTATAATGGTGTGAAAATGATAGGTATTCATTATGCTCCTTGGTTTGCAATGGGGCTAGCTACATCTAGATAAGCCCACTGTACTTTTGACTTAACAGTATTTTCAAGACACAATGGGTTTATCAGGACATAACCCCTTTGAAAATCAAGCAGCATCTGTATATTCATTTTGGTACAAATGGAAATATTAGTAACTAGCCTGATATCACTAATAAAGTTAATTAGGATGAGGTTAATGTGGTAATTTGTGGCAAAGCGTGAAGGTAAAGAATATGAAGGGATCTGGCAGGAATTGTGCGGTGATTGGAGAGCAGCTAGTCTTGGATGACAAAGATTGGAGGATGGGTGGACCTGGAACAGGATCTGTGTCAGGCTGTGGGCAGCCACTCTCCCCCTGCAAATTGGATCTGCCTTCCACGGCAGAATTTTCAGTGGTGTAGGGAGAGAGCAGCCAGCCAGATCCAGTGGGACTTCCCAAGAGGTCTTTCAGGAGTTGCTTCCACCTGCCTTACCCGCCTATCCTCTCTTGGTCTTGTTCTGGCTGTCCATGGGTCCTGGGCTGTGGCAAGTGGTGCAGGGCTGCAGGTGCATGTCCCGGGTGGGGCATGGGCCACCAACAGGCTTTGCAGGGCCCCCTCCCCAGCCCCCTTCACGGCTGCATCTGTCTCTTTCCTCCACAGGGGGAGGGGTTGCACCAACTACGCGAGGCTTTGAAGATTTTAGCTGAGAGGGTTTTAATCTTGGAAACAATGATTGGGCTCTATGGTGAGTAGAGACAGACAGACGGACAGACAGCCCAGCCCCTGCTACCCCAAGCCCTCCTGGGGTAGAACTGGCTTGAGCCAAGTCATGAGGCTGCAGAAGGTGCAGTGTGGCACCTTCTTGCGTCCCGGCCAAGTGTGGGCCTGAGAAGCTATGACCACTTGGCCTGCAATGACTGGTCCCCTCCTCCACAGGTGGGGGGCCCACCGCTGTGGTCAGACCTCAGCCTCCAGGCATTGTGGGTAGTGTGGTTTCCAGGCCTGCAGGGAACCAGGGATGACAGATTTTGAGTTTGAAAAAAATTATAAGCAATGGACCCAAATTCCAGACCAACATGGGACTATGGGTGACAGCCAGACTCCCACAGTGCAAGGAATTGTGGTTAATGAAGTCGGAGCCCAGGCCCACAGGAAGATTATGGGTAAGGAAACCAGGCTTCCAGCTCTAGAAAAATCACAGGAAAGTCAGTCTCCAGGCCCTTAGAACAGTAGACTGTGGAGCTTGACTCCAGAAGTATAGGAAATATAGCTAACAGAGCCCAGCTCAGGTCCCGGGGGGACTACCCGCTAGTTCTGACCCTCCTGCCCCATAAACCCCCAGAAGCTCTCACAGGGCAGGCTTCCTAGCCTCAAGTGTCTCCCTTGCAGTTCCCCCTTTGGTCCTCCTAACTTGCTCTGCAGGCCAGAGAGAGCCAGACTGGCATTCACTGAGCAATCCCCCACTTATCTGGTCACTTGAGGAGCCAGGCAAGGCCTGTCCCCACCTTAAATAAAGACTCACATCCACACTCCTGCCCTGAAGCCAGCTAGCAGTGCCCTTCCGTCCCCCCTCCTTCGCTCCCCAGCCCAGCCCTTGGAGGCCAGACTCGCACTGTCTGCTCTTCTCGATCTCCCATCAGGCTCCTAGCTTACAGAGCTTCCTGCAGCAGCAGGCTCAGCTTGAGCTCCTGGCCAGACGAGTCACCCTGCTGGAAGCCATCATCTGGCCAGGTAATGGCAAGGCGGGTAGGCAGGGACAGCCCCTTCCAGGAAAGGCCTGGGAAGGGCCCAGGCTTGCAGAAGGTGCCTTCCAATGCTTGCCCAGACCGATGAATATTCATTCTTCGTCCTTCCATGCATCCAGCAGATGGTGGCTGGCATAGAGAATGCTCTGGTGACTAGCTCTCAAGTGAATGAGCACCTACTCAAGGCCAGACACCTTATTGGCACAGGATCCACCAAATAAGACAGATACAGCCCTGCCCTCGTGGAGCTTAGGATAGGGAGCTGGGGAGAGCCCTGGCACTGGCAGTGAAACCCTAGGGGAGGTATCTCACAGTGGAGTGACTACAGACAGCCTTGGGCATATAGAAATACTTCTGGACCAGGCATGGCGGAGGTCAAAGGGGGTCTTAGGGATAGTTTCTTGGAGGTGATATCTAAGGGCAAGGATCTGGAGAGAGCAAACAGCACGGCAAAGGCCAAGAGACCAGAAAGAACCTTGGGGCTGGAGAATCTGGCAGGGCTTAGATTGAAAAGGTGCTAGCAGGCAACCTGGGGAGGGTCCAGGAGGTTAGACACCAGGTGAGCAATACCTGCCCCTGTGCCTGGTTCCTTGTGTTGAGGCTAAAGAGGTCACATCCCATTAAACTGGAGCCTGTGGCTGGCCCTGGAGAAAGGACTGGATTGGCTACCCTAGGGGCTGGCTCCATTCATCACCTACCTAACTGTCCCATTCACAGCTCATTGAGCAATCTGTGCACAGAGGCTTTGACATCATGTCCAACCTTGAATCTGTTTTACAGACAGAAACAGGTCCCAGGCAAGAAGGATGGTCAAGGTTGGAGCCAAGCCTCCTTCATTCAGCAGGAGGTTTCCAGGGAACATCTACTGAGTGCTAGGCCTGGTTGGTGCTGAGGCCCTTGAGACCAGATAGGTCCCTGCCTTGGGGAGCTGCCTTCTGAGTGGCAGGGAGTCCTCAGTATCTGTAGGCATAAGGCCTATGGGAGCACCAGAGGATATGAATGAGGAACAGTCACTTCTCACTGGGGGCTGGAGAAGACTCCTTGAAAAAGGAGACATTGGCATGGGGTTCTAGAAGACCCCTGTGAGTGGGTCAGGTGAAGGAGTAGGAAGGACAGCTATGACAGAGTCTTGTATGAGCGGAGGCCTAGAGGTTGGAAAGTGTGTAGGGTCCAAAAGCCCCTCCCACCATGCCCATGGCTTCTTTAACCTCTAGAAACATCAGCAACCATCTCCCAGACCTCCTCCCCTCTTACAGAGAGGACCAAGGACCAAGTCTTGGGCTTTTAGTACCTTTTTAGGTGTGCCTTACCTCCTCTCCTCGGAGGATTGGGGCAGGGGCTAGATGGGACACATTTGGGCCACTGTGGCCCTGGATCTTTCCCTCCCTGCCTTCAGCTGGCTCTGTCTCTGACAGGCTAGGGAGGAAGTGCCAGGTACCTGGGAAAGCTCATGCCCACTGTCAGTGGCCATGAACCTGGAAGAGTGGCCCCTTGATCTTGGGTTGAAGTCTGGAAGGAGAGATGCAGGAGGGGAGGAACAGAGATAGGACACTCCCAGTTGGCCCAGAATACATAGCAGGTGCTAACTAAAAACCCAGATGGGGTTCACGTTTAGGTTATAATCAATCATGAAGATAGTAATAACAGCTAACACGTGTCTGGCCCACCTTGGCTGAGGGAGTTACATTGTTCGACTCCATTCCTTACAATAAGCACACCAGGTGGGCAAAACCATGCCCATTTTATAGATGAAGAAACAGAGGCTCAGAGGGCTCATATGACTCCCTTAGGGTCATAGGGAGAACAGAAAGGTCCACCCTAGGTCTCTCCTTTATTAAAGTTCTGGCTCCTTTCACTCCATCAATAAAGGTTTGCTGCCACTGCCACTCAGCCAGACACTAAGTGGGATCCAGGAGAAACTGAGGGCCCTGAAATTGATCATGTATAGCATCTCACAGCCAACACACAATGACCAGACATGCAGGAGTCTTAGGTCAAAGCCACACTGACCTTGGAGTCTCCCTGCCCAAAGTTGTATGGTAGTGTTCAGTGGTCAGTAGAGGTTAGTGGCACAGTCTGGAACCTCCTGAGACTTTTCCCCCAATGGGTAGCCTAGCCCAAGTGGGTCTGTTCCCTAGCTACAAAATGGGGATGATTCAGGGCATATCTCCACCCTCAAATGAGGAATAGATAAAAAGAATTATACTTTTTAATGGCGTCTTTGCTTATGTACTAAACACTTCATAAATATAATGGATCTGGTTACCCCACTTGACAAAGCAGAAATCAAATAGACACCTTGAGAGCTCTCACTGGATTATGGGGCTAAGTCCTGGTGGGAGGCACTAAACCAACCTGCAGACCCTCTCTCCTACAACTCTGCTCCCAGAGAGCAGGGTAGATTATGCTGTCCTACCATCCCTCAGAGGGCCAAGAGGAGGTGAGCACCCCACATGGACCCCCCCCTAACACGCCCTTTCTCCTTCTCCTTCCCTCCGGCAGAACCAGAGCTGGGGTCTGGGGCAGGCCCTGCTGGCACAGGGACCCCCAGCCTCCTTCGGGGCAAGAGGGGAGGACACACAGCCAACTACCGGATCGTGGCCCCTAGGAGCCGGAATGAGAGAGGCTGAGGGCGGTGGCAGCCCCTGGGGTGGATCAGGCCAGGCTTCCCGTCCTAGCCTGGACTCAGCCAGCTGCCTCCAGGGACCGCCTGTCTGTATTTATTAACATCCTCAGGGTCCCTTCTGCCATCCAGGTCTTAGGGGTGGACAGGTCTTGATCCTGGCACCTCACATACATATGAGGCTGAGCAGAGACTAGGGCCCAAGCTACAGACAAGGTGGAGGCCTGGGCCTCAGTTTCCCCGTGTGAAAAGAGGTGATGTTAACCTTCAAGGTCAAAGTCTTCTTATCTTCTCATCAGCTGTCTATGTACCCATCCCTAAAGACCCTAGGGAGTAGGGAGCCAGAAGCAAATGACCAGAAGGTACCTCCTTCCCTCTCTTCCCCAGCCAAACAGTGAGGAGTGCCCCTGCAACCCGCCTCATTTCCAATACTGGGTTCCCAACCCTGAGGTCATGCTGCCTCTTCCTTGAGCTTGACTGGATTGTGGGGGGTCCTCACCTCATTTCTGCCCCCAGCCTCTCCCCAGTGTCCCAGGTAGGAGGGTGGGGACATGGAGAGGAGGGGGCCGTCTGCTGCCATCAGCATGTGTGACAGATCAGGAGGTGGCTGTGTCCTGTCCAATAAAAGCCCTTACCTGATCTCACCTAGCCTGGTCTCAATGTGTGCTCAGATGGGGGCAGCGGAGAAAGGCTATCTAAGCCGAGGACAGGATGGGCAGAAATTAGCCAGAAACAAGCAGAAAACAATGCTCTGTGCTGGAGAGACAGCGTCCTGGAGGAAGAGGCTGCACAGTGCAGGGCAGGGACTGTCTCTGGACATCAAGGAACAGCTCTCCCACAACTGTTCATTCATTGTTCACTCATTCATTAATGCCAATACAGAGGAGTCAGACACAACTGCTGCCTCCAAAGAGGCCCAGGTTGAAAAACAAGTGGATTTTTATTCTAAATAGTACTGGGCAGCAATGATCCAATCCTGCCCCCAGAGTGCCTCCATACTCCTGTGGCCCTCATACTACCCACCCACAGGCCAGACCTCATCACTCAAGGGCCTGGTGCTCCCACCCTCTGCCTAGGCTATGGGGGCCCAGGGCCCTCAGGGTGGGCAGGCCCACATTTTCCCTGGGTTACCAGGGCCTCTGTGCCCACCTGCCCCCCAACCAGCAGCGACACAGCACCCTCCACACGGCCTGTGGCTGCAAGTGCTACCACTGCCTGCTCCGTGGGGAAGCCCATGCGCTCCAGCTGCTGTAGCCTGTGAGGCGGGATTGAGAGGGCAAGGAGGGAGCGTCAAGGCCACCTCCAGCCCCCCCCGCACCAGAGCACCCCATCCCTGCCCACCCCACCTTACCGCAAAGAGGAGACGGAGGACTTGGGGAGCCATAGTGGGCCCTGGGGCCCCTGGGCTAACCCTTCAAGGAGTGAAGCCTGGATCCCCTCCTGTAGCATCTGCTCATCCAGGGCTGCCCACATTGGAGTTCCTGGGGAGCAGTTCACTGCAGCCCAGGCCAGGCCCACCTCTGATGAGCCCTCCCAGGTTGGTTGTACAGGTCTCAGGCCTGGTGGGAGCAGGGCTAAGCCTTCACTTTGGGACCAGAGGCCAGGGGAGGCCACATAAGGAGGTCTGGGGGTGGTTGGCCTGGAGAAGCAGAAGAGAGCCTGAGTATGGCCCTGCCCAGCATCCACCACCTGGGCCAATGTCCCCAGTGTCATCCTCACCTCACTCTGGCAGGATCAGTGATAGGCAGCTCAGCCAGGCTGCCTGAGGTGGGAAAGAGCCTCAACGGCCAGCACACTGCCAGGGTCCGGCACAAGATGCCCTCCTGAAGCACCTGCAGCCGCTGCTCTGAGAGGTCCAGCCACTGGAAGGCCCCAGTGGCATCTGTCTGCCCAGGGCAGGGCGGCCGGTCAAGGAAAACCAAAACCAGAGGTAGAACCACACTGCATGGCAGCCCTGCCGTACCAAGCGCGTGCTAGCCATTCCCTTGTGTCTCTTCACTACAGCCCAACAAGGAACAGCATCCTTCTGGTCAGCAGTGGAAAGCTCAGGGAGGAAAAGGGACCTGCCTGAAGCTGCCAGAGGCACACCCAAATATGCCTCACTCCAAAACCTGAGCTCATCCCTGCTTCCCCAACCTGTGATCCACTCTTCCCAGAGCTCTGTGTGCCTGCTGAGGTCTGTGACTTCTCCCAAACCCCTTTTCACCTTCAGCCAGGCCAATGTGCTCCTTATTCAGACAGGCCTGGGCAGCTGGTGTCCCCAATCCAAGACAGACTCCTCTTGCATGGAGGTCCAGGTGTGTGCCACCTCAGTCCCACAAGGCTTCCCCAAAGCCCTTTAAATTGTAACTGGCACGTCCACCTGGCCATGAGTCCCTAGCCCCAACCCAGAGCATGGCCCAAAGGAGAACTCCGAGGTGCTTCTGCAATGTGTGTACATAGCATCCTGGCATTACTCAGATCTGACTCCACTGTCCCACTTCCTTCCCAGGCACTCACAGAAACCACATGTTCCAACAGGCCCTGGACTCAGGCAAAGGATACAGGCCAGGCCAGCAAAGAGGCCACAAAGAAGCTGCAGGAAGGGTGGCTCAGAGCTGAGCAGCGGGGTCAGGACAAGGAGCAGCCACGGTAGCAGCCATGATGGCAGCAGCCCATGGGGCTGTCTAGAGCAATGACCCTGCCCAGCCAACATGGCTAGGTGCACAGGCATGTATCCACAGCCACCAGCTGCACTGGACACCCCAAGGCCTGCCAGCAGTATAGCCAGCAGCCCAGTGGCCAGGGCAAGCAGGACGGAGGAGTACAGGAACCGCAGTGTGCCCAGGTGGCACTCCTGTTGCCAACCCAGGGCAGGTAGAAGCAGCAGGCTCAGGAGCAGGCTTGGCAGGGCCGTGTGGCCCAGGGCATGGGTAAACAGCCGGTGCACTAGGGGGCAGAAGGCGCTTATATGTCAGGTTTGTGGCACCAACCTCTGAGGCTAGCCCAGGTATGTCAAGCTGGGGGTTACACTCCAGTGCACCTGTCCAGCCAGCCTCCCCCAGCAGCCAATCCACCCACCACTGGCACTTAATCATTGGAAGAGGGGACCGAGGGCTACCAAACACTGTGGCTACCCCCCTGCTGCATTAAAGAGAACAAGCCTGACCCACCACTCCATCGTCTCAATAGCAACCTAAGTAGTGAGTGCTCACTATGTCCCAGGCAGCAGGAAGGTGCTTTACTTACACCCTATTAAGAACGGGAGTTCTGATGAGAGTGCCTGCTCCAATCTTGGAGCTATCCCATTCCCCCAAGCTGTGTGACCTTGAACAAATCACTCTGAGAGTCCTCTGGGTTCCTCAAATGTAAACTGGAGTTGCTGTTCTTATTGGGGAACAGGTGCTCAGCTGGGGTCACTCCTTGAATTCCCCAAACCTATTCCCCATCCTCATGCTTAGGTAAAAGTCTTAGGTCCTATTTCAAGGGAAAGCTGTCACAAAGGGAAGCTGTCAGAAAGGAATTCCTATGTACAGGTTCCCACACCACTTTGCTGGCCCCTCTGCTGGATCCTCTGCCTTCTCTTGACTGTGGGTGAGCTAGGCATGCTCTCGTCTAAGGCCAACCTTCCCCGGGCACTGGACCTATCCCTGCTTGACCACAGCAGGGTACACACTGCTCCTACTAACTGGTCTCAGGCCTGACCGCAAGTTCCTGCCTCTTCCAAGGTCCATATGGCTGGTCCTCACCCTGCCAGGGGTCCAGCAGCAGCTCCGGAGCCAGGGTGAGGCTGGGGCCAGCACCCACCAGCCACAGGCTGCTCAGCAGTAGCATTAGGGCTGAAGAGGCAAGAGGCAGTGCCGGGGACAGGAGGCCAGGGGGACCCAGGGCACACATAGTTCAGTTGAATGTGGTCAAGGGTGGTCCTGGGGCCAGGTGCTGGGGGTAAAGGAAAACATAACTATAGTCATTAATGCAGCTTTTATCTGACACACACTCAACTACCTTACCAACAGCCCCATTTTACAGAGGTGGAAACGGGCTAGAAAGGCAGACTCAGCAGCCTGGCTGTAGCAGAGCTCAGACCCTAACCAATGTGCTTACTAATCATTTTGCCTGTGTGAGGAAGAATAGGGGACAAGCATTAAGAGATGAGTTCTGATAGGCCCTGAAGTCTTGAGTGGGAGGCACAGGGCCAGGGATATTGAAATGGGGCCATGGACTCCCACAAAGAGGGACACAGCCCCCACGACAAATTCAGGACCATCTCTAGCTCTCTTCTGTCTCCTTCTCTCCTCAGGGGGCCAGTCAATGGACAAGCAGATTGGTGGGGAAGAGCAGAAGGGGTGGAGGAAGGGCAGTAGGTATCCCACACCCTGAACCATACTAAGAGATCTGTAACTGAGCCATTCCATTCCTCCCCAGCCCAGAGTACAGCCCATTTGGGCCTATCGCCCTTTGTACTGGAAGGTTCCAGTATTCACTCTCTTTCTGCTACATGTCCCCTAGAAAGTTTCCCAACCTGTGAGCCTCTCCTTCCTCACCTGTAAAATGGGGATTAGGAAAATCTCTTCCTGGCCAGGTGCAGTATTAACGTCTCTAATCCCAGTGCTTTGGGAGGCCAAGGTAGGATTGCTTGAGGCCAGGAGTTCAAGACCAGCCTGGGCAACATAGCACTTTGCTGATCCCAGCTTTGACCCTCAAACACGGCCATTTCTTGTCCACAAAGTAAGGTTCTTTCTCCTCTGTGTTCCCCATTTGCCTTGAGTCTGTCCTCCAGACCCCACTGGAACTTTTTCAACCCTGGTCAGGACTCTTTGTCCCAGGGCTCCCACTGGGCTGATTCATGGCAGGAAGCAGGATACCAGAGAAACAAGAAGGCTGCTTCATCTGTCCCTTGCCAAGGGTATCCTCTGTATCTACCAGTTTCCTGCAGGAAAAATGTGGAAAGCTCCCCTGTCCCTGCCTAAAATGTCCTTTCCTCCATCTCTCCAATGGGCAAACTCCTACTCACCCTATGAAGCCTATCCCAAATGTCTCCTTCCCCTCCTCTGGCCCCCACATCATGAATCTTATTCTATCTTATGAGCACAGGTTGGCCTGTCTCCTTAGACAACTGGGATTAGCTCCTTTTAACTCATCCCCAAGCACCTCAGGGTTCTTCCAGCACACAGCTGGTGCTTGATGTGTATTCACTGCAAGAAAGAGGTTAGGTTGGCTCTGCTCCTGCTGAGG
Organism: Galagoides demidoff; assembly: GCA_963574575.1. Lineage (NCBI taxonomy): Eukaryota > Metazoa > Chordata > Mammalia > Primates > Galagidae > Galagoides > Galagoides demidoff. The sequence goes on from CAUYQV010140462.1 coordinate 10,959, forward strand.
TATTTGAGGGTGAGCCCTGCCCTTTGCTGGGCCTAGGCACCCACCTAGGGGGCTAGGTTGAGATCCAAGAAGGTGGGCAGATGGCATCCCTGCCCGGAAGCAGCATCTGGGACCAAAGTAGCTACTGCAAGCGTCCTCGCAACCATTTCCCCTGAACCCAAGGTTCTTTAACAAGGATGAAGGACTTGGCCATGAACACTCAGAACTGGGACCTGAGCCCTCGGGACCTCAGTTTCTTCAACCTATAAAACGTGGCTATACACCATCAGGCCCTGCCTACCTTAATGGGAAGCCAGGACAGAACAGGAAGACAAGGACAAGGAAGACTCTTCCGGGTGGTGGGGAGAGTGGGGGGTCCCAGGGTCTGCTTGGGTGGAAATCAGCTTTGTGACTTTGGAAAGGTACTCAATTTCCTTGAGCCTCAGTTTCCCCTTCTGTAAAAACAAAGGTATTGGACACAGGAAGATTAAAAGGGCCTTCTCAACCTCGACCGTTACTGGGGCGGGGGGGGGGGGGAGATGCGGGCAGGTCTCGGGGCCTCCCACCCAGCCGGCCGGCCTCGGCCCCCTCCCACGCCGGCCCCGGCCACGCGTCCGGGGTACTCACTGCGGAGCGCGCCCCCCACCCCGCAGGCCAGGCGGGGATCGCGGCTGGGAGTCGGGACTTTATCTCCCGACTGCGACCCGGGAACCCCCGAACCCCTTCAGCTTACACCTAGACGCGTGACCACGGACCCCTGGCCGGCGTGCTACCTCCACAACCCCCCCCCCCAACCCGCCGCCAGCCGATTAGTCAGCAGTTGTTTTAGGCCTGGGTCCCTTCCCCCAGCCCTTCCGCTAGTCTTCGTTTCCCTCCAGGGCAGACTCTTCAGAGACGGTCCCTAGAGCCAGCGGACTTAACCATTCCAAACCACCTAGCCTTGTGCAGAGAATCGCTCCGGCTTGATACAGAGATCCATTTCCCAATACTCAGGCTTCTTAGTTGCTATTTTGGCCCGAATGTCGCGTTTGTCGCTCTTTAGAGAGGATTGGAAATAGAGCTGCGGACGTGAAGAACGAAAAAGTCACGGTTCATCCTTCCTTACCGCACCCCCGTGGCCTGGCCAGATGGTAGCGCCTGAGGTTGCGGGGTCTGCGCCTGCGCAGTGCGGCGCCTAGAGGGAAAGCGAGAGGGAGACGGACGTTGAGAGAACGAGGAGGAAGGAGAGAAAATGGCGTCCACGGGTAAGTGTGGTGGAACTGCGGTCGTGCTGGCGACAACCGGGACGCCCAAACTAGGGGCCACTTATCTGTAGGGGTGGTGGGGACGAATGAGTGGAGTTGCCCAGAAGGGTTTGAGGTACCCGCCGCGGTTCGACGAGTTCGGGGACCCGCGTTCCTCTCCCCTCCCCCCACCGGGCGAGCCGATTCTGGAACCTTCCGGCGCGCGGGGGGCTTGCGGCGGTGGGGGCGCGTGGGGCCTGTTTTGGCCTCCATTGTGTGGCGGTCGTCGGGCCCCGCGCTGCGGGCAGCCCGCCACGTGGGCGGAGCCTGTGGCCTCCGCGGCCTCGCGTGAGGGGGTATCTAGGCGGGCTTTAGGCCGGTCCCCCCGAAACCGGCGGGAGAGCCCGGATGGCGGCTGGAGAAACCGCGGGCCTGTTGCCTCAGTGACGCTCCCTTCCCGGTTTTCAGGCATCTAGCCCTACCCCGAGGGCGACTCTTTTTCACTGAAAAACCCGAGGGGGAAAAAGCAAATAAACAATAAGGACATCACGGATTTGCGAGCTGAGGGGCGCCGGCCTATCAGCTGGAGCCCCGTCATCTTTAAGGCCTGGTCGGCTGAGGCGTCCGGCATCGCCGAAATAACTCCCTGGGCGGCTTCTAGTTCCAAGCCGGACTTTTAGCTTGAATGTGTGCACTCCCCGTAGGGCCCCCTAATTTACCGTCTCCTTGGGCTTCACGGGTTTTATCGTTGTTAATCCCACCTCCTTTTTCCTCTAAAAAGTAATTACGTGTCTTCCCAGAGCCGTTTTTCTGCAAATGCCGAGGGACATCCGTTGTATAATAAGGCCAGCCTGGATCGAGAGACCAGAAATCTTTGCAGAAAGAAATTTCTGGCCTCTCTGACCTAGGAGGAACAAAAGGCCGGGCCTGCGTTTGAATTATGCTTAAGCAGTCGTTTCGCACGTTTGTCCGCCCGCGTTAGGCCGGTAGCCTTGTTTATTTCGCGGACCAAGAGGAGAGGCAAAGAAGGCGAGTGGCGAATTTGAAAGAAAGCCCGGGTGGGGGCTCTAGAATGCCGGGGACAAGCCATGTCCTTACTGCTGGAGTGTTGAAGAGCGTGGCCAACCGTCCCCCGCGGTTTGCGGTCCGCTGTGACTCTAACCCATCGTGATTGGCGAGGTGGAGCATTTTTGCCTGCAAGGGGTGGGTGTTCTTAGGCCGCCTGGCTCCAGGCCTTAGAGACAGTGGGAGAAGATGCTAGGGAAGACAGCAAAAGATGTGGGTGGGTTCTTAGTGAGTTTTAATATGGAAAGAGTCCAGAATCAAGATTTAAAAACTTAACCTCAATTCTGTGGTTAGTAAACAGATGAGTGTTGGCTGTTCATGCCAGGATAACAAAGAGTGCCCCTGGAAATAACCGGGTCTAAAGTATCTTGGTGGGAAATGGTTTTCCAAGTGCCCCTTTCTAGCCTCTCCCCTGCTAAAGGCAAAATGTGCACGTTGAAGCTTTTGCGTGGCTGGACATGCCTTTTTTTTCAGTCAACTGTTCAACCTTTGTTTACGGGTAAACCCCATGAACAGTGTTAGAATTATAGACATAACATTTATTAGGGCTGGCTGGGGGATCTTTGAGGAGTGATATCTGGACTTTAGCTTCCTTTCCTGCAAAATGTGGGAGTTGGACTAGAGACCTTTTCAAAGCTTTTTGAGTCCTTTCCTGCAGCAAAGTATTTTGCCCATCCGTGTAGTCTGAAGATCTAAATCTCTACAGTTTGGATAAAGTATCTAAGCTGCTACCTTGAATAATAGTAGATGTTTACCCCCATGTAGTATAGCTCATATAGAAAAACATCTAAAGCATATGTCCAGTTTAACAAAGAATTAAAATGCAAGCTCCCAAATAACCACTGTTCTGACCAAGAAATAGAATATTGTCAACACTCCAGAGCTCCCCCCCCCATCACAGCTCTTTTTACTTAATCTGTACTGGATTTCTAGTAAAATTTTCATTTGGCACATTGGCGATTAAAAAAACGCATAGATCCTTAAATTATCTGACTAATTTGTATATAAAAAGCTAGCATATTTGAGGCTATATAATGTCTGCACTAAAAAGATAAATTCTTATGAAACAAGTTTGCTGCCTCCCTTAGCCCACCAGCATAGGGCCAAATCCTCTGGTTTCACACTGATAGGTCATTAGTTGTTCTTATCAGCTTTGACAGTTGTACCTTTTTCCATAACTGCTCTTGTGTAAAAGTCTTCTTGCAGACGTTGAACTTACATGTCAGTGATTTGGGATCATTTCTCATTCAAAGATCTCAGCAATATATATGTACCTAGAAATATTTGATTTCAGATGCTTCATTATTGTGTTTATTTTGCTGATGTCATTTGGAAAAAAAGATTTATATTTAATTTTTATATGTCACATAAAAAGTATGACTTGTAGTGTTAAATGCTTTAAGATTGTCTTGGAACAGATGAGTTTGTTCATTGTAGATAGTGTTTGGGCAGTTGATTTGATTGTGATGATTCAGAGTTCTGAGTTAAGAGGGTATTCACAAAGGAAAGAAAGTAGCCCAGTGGAGTGTAGAGAGTTAGAAAAGCCAACTTAAAGAGGTGAATTCAGCAAAGTTCTCTACAGACCAGAGGATTGTGAGGCTAGCTTTGGATTGCATGGAGTGGGGTAGATCTCCATAAAGGCTGTTTGGCTTTTGGATGAAGAATTTTCTGATTGGAAAAGAAAGGACCCTTTTGTTCTGTCTTAATGCCAATACTAGTCTTCAAACATAAACAAGATACGTATTCTCTTGGAGAGGAAAGAATTGAGAAGAATTTTTAGAAATAATTAACCACATTCATCATATAGTCTCAGTTCTGAGACTTTTTTTTTGCAGTTTTTGGCCGGGGTCGGGTTTGAACTTGCCAGCTCCGGTATATGGGGCCAGCACCCTACTCCTTTGAGCCACAGGCACCACCTTAGAAATGATAAACCATATTTAAAAAAAAAAAAAAAAAAACTTAAACTTACTTAATGGTAGTGTTTTGAAAACTTAACTATTTTTTCTATTTGTTTCCACTGCTTGTGAGCATCTCAGTTGACCAGAGTTTCATAAATTTATTATGTAATGGAAAATTATGGAAAGGTGTATTTGAAAAAGGGAAGAAAATTCTGGTACTTTTTTTAAGAGTTTGAAGTCACTTTGAGTTTTTTTTATTTGTTTTGTTTTGTTTTGTTTTGTTTGAGACAGAGTCTCAATTTGTTGCCCTTGTTAGAGTGCTGTGGTGTCAGACCTCACAGCAACCTCAAACTCTTGGGCTTAAGTGATCCTCTTGCCTCAGCTTTCCAAGTAGCTGGGACCACAGACACCCACCACAACACCTGGCTATTTTTGGAGGGGAGGTCTCACTCTTGCTCAGGTTGGTCTCAAACTCTTGAGCTCAAGCAATCAACTCGCTTCAACTTCCCAGAGTGCTAGAATTACAGGCATGAGCCACCGAGCCCAGCTGTCACTTTTGAGTTTTGAGAAATAGTGATGGTGTTACCTGAAACTGATTATTCCCAGAAAAAATAAGTCCTTTCTCTGTCATTTTCAGGATTCTGTCTTAACTGTGCCTTGCTAGGATTTATAATAACATCTAGCTTTTGAATTATTGTGCAGATGTAACTCTTGATAGTCAACAAATCCATTATTGTGGCTGTTTCTGCTATTCTTTTTCACTATCACTGTACTAGGGAATTCGGGTGGGCCTAACTTGCTAAAGTGAAGGGAGTGATAATATAACTAATTTTTGAAGAGAGGTAGCTACTAAAATAACCAGCTTGAGGTTAAACATAATATTGTTGCATGCCTGTTTATGTGAAGGAGAAAACTACCCCTAGCTCAGTGGTTACGCACTGACCACATAGCTGAGGCTGGCAAGTTTGAACCCAGGCCAGGCCTGCAAAAACAATGACAACTACAACAAAAAATAGCCGCGTGTGTGGCCAGCACCTATAGTCCCAGCTACTTGAGAGGCTGAGGCAAGAGAATTGCTTTAGCCCAAGAATTCGAGGTCGCTATGAACTGTGGTGCCACAGCACTCATAGCATAGCGAGACTCTGTCTCAAAAAAAAAGAAAAAAAACTTCTGATCCCCTTAATGGGCCCTCTTCTCACTCTGAGATGATGATGTATTTGAAGTGACACTCTGCGGTTGAGGGGGTTTGTGGTTGTGGGAACATGCAAATGTCTGTGCCACATGACCAGGGTTTCACCTGACCTTATTAGCCAGCATCATATTCAAACTGTATAAAGTTAACTGGCTTAACTTACTTTTTTGGTTTGGTGTTGAAAGACCTGAGGGACTCATTTGGACCTGTGTTGGCCTTTAAGTCTCCTCTGAATTTTTTTTTTTTTTTTTTTTGAGACACTCTCACTATGTCAGTCTTGGTAGAGTACTATGACATCACAGCTCACAGCAACCTCAAGCTCTTAGGGTTAAGCAATTCTCTTGCCTCAGCCTCCTGAGTAGCTGGGACTATAGGTGCCCGCCACAACACCCAGCTTTTTTTTTTTTTTTTTTTTTTTGTCCTTTGGCCAGCCTGGGCCAGGTTTGAACTTGCCAGCCGCAGTGTTTGTGGCCAGTGCCCTAGCTGAACTACAGGCACCAAGCCTCCTTTAAACATTTTATAGAATTCTTCCTGCCACCTGAAATCCTTCCCTGCTTTTTTCCTTCTTGTCTCTGCTAACTTCACATTTTCTCTCCTTGTTTTGTTCTAGATTACAGTACCTACAGCCAAGCTGCAGCCCAGCAGGGGTAAGTCAGTTAGTATCATGTCTGTGATCAAGGTTTTAGATTATGGAGCCTCCTATAGTTGTAGAGAATGTAGTAATGGTATTTGAATGTTCAATGTTCAGTTCTTGCATTTAATTCTTTTGCAGCTACAGTGCTTACACCGCCCAGCCCACTCAAGGATATGCACAGACCACCCAGGTAATCTTTTATAAAATAATCTTATGTAGCTGCATCTCTAAACTAAAATGTTTTTATCAACCATTAAAATGATACACAAACATAGAAAAATGAAATAGTGTCTTGGCACAGCTCATGCCTGTAATCCTAGCCGGCGGAAGCAGGAGGATTCCCTTCAGCTCAGGAGTTCAAGATCAGCCTAAACAAGAGCAAGACCCTGTCTCTACGAAAAATAGAAAAATTAGCCAGGCATTGTGGCAGTCTCCTGTAGTCACAGCTACTTGGGTGGCTGAAACTAGAGGATTGCTTGAGCCCAAGGATTTGAAGTTGCTGTGCGCTAGGATACCATAACACTCTACACAAGGCAGAAACTGAGACTCAAAAAGAGGAGGAGTGGCTCATCATCTATAGCTCAATGGTTAGGGTGCCAGCCATATACACCGGGGCTTGTGGGTTCGAACCCAACCTGGGCCTGCTAAAACAACAACAACAAATAGCCAGGTGCTGGGGCAAATGAATCGCTTAAGCCCAAGGGTTTTTTTTTTTTTTTTTGAGATGGAGCCTCAAGCTATCCTCCTGGATAGAGTGCCATGGCATCACAGCTCATAGCAACCTCCAACTCCTGGGCTCAAGCGAGTCTCCTGCCTCTGCCTCCCAAGTAGCTGGGACCACAGGCACCCACCACAACGCCCCGCCATTTTTTGGTTGCAGCC
>CAUYQV010140467.1:0-24333 GCA_963574575.1 Galagoides demidoff
GGGACCACAGGCGCCCACCACAACGCCCGGCCATTTTTTGGTTGCAGCCATCATTGTTGTTTGGCGGGCCCGGGCTGGGGATTCGAACCCGCCACCTTAGGTGTACGTGGCTGGCGCCTTAGCCAATTGAGCCATAGGCGCCGAGCCTTGGCGGGGCAATTTTGAATACAGTATATTATCTGTCTTTCAGCTTATCATCTAGTCTAATCCCTGTGGATTTGTGCCAGAATCCAAGATAAAGGACACAGCATACCACATTAAAGAATAATTTTTAAAAAACCTAGTTTTTTCTTTTTTAAAAAGATTATGTATTGGGTGGCCCCTGTGGCTAAAGGAGTAGGGCGCTAGCCCCATATGCTGGAGGTGGTGGGTTCAAACCCAGCCCTAGACAAAAACTGCAAAAAAAAAAAAAAAAAAAAAAGATTATGTATTACTCAGTTGGTACCATAGAGACTGAAAGAAAATTGGAATTCTATGCAGGGTGATCATATGTCCCAGTTTCCCCAGAACAGTCCCACTTTGCACCTGTTGTCTTAGCAAGTAACCCTGCTCCCTCTTCTAGCTTACTTTTGAAGTGTCCTCATTCAGATAATAAATTATATAGTCACCTAGTTCTGAAAGACCTTGTTGAGATAAATCTTGGTAACTTGTTCCTTTCCCAACATATACTGTCCTTGTGTTCATAGAAAGAGTCTCCTATTGTAAAACCAAGAAAGACAGAAGACGACAAACTCTATTTCATGTGACACTAGGAGATTTCAGAAACCCAGAACCACAAAAGATGAATCCAGACAGCAAATAGAGTAGTAAATAACTTACCAGTGTAGAGAGAACTATTATAAAACTAAAGAGTCTCTACAGCAGCGGTTCTCAACCTGTAACAATGAAAATACATCACAGCATTAGGAAGGTTGAGAACCACTGCTTTAGACTCTACTTCATGAAGTAGCAATGAAAATAATTTTATGGTTGGGGGTCACCACAACATGAGGAACTGTATTAAAGGGTCGTGGCATCAGGAAGGTTGAGAACAATGCTTTAGCGGGACATAACAGTGAGAAGAGAGCTAACTTATCCTGAAGAATTCAAGACAGACCAAGGAAATGGAGTCATCAGGTACCAAGAAGGCAAGAAGAGAACTATCACCATGTCCCCCAGCCCATCAGGAGATGGAATACAGATCATCTGGGTCAGTTAAACCAAACAGGCTCCATCTCAGGGACAGTAGGCACAGGGGAGATGAGCATGAAAAAAATCAAACCCAAACCAAGAGGAATGAACTAAACACTATATTCTGAAGGTGAGATCTCAGATCTTTTTCTTAATTCCATTTGTTTTTAACTGTCAAAGACTTTGATTGAACCAAAATGGAATTTTATTATTTTTAATATTTTAAAAATAAGTAGATCTTTAATTATAGTTGTAAAATACTTTTAATAAAAAAGGAGAAAAAAATATTAAAAATCATAACTGCATAGATTAATGCATTTATGGGGTACAAAATGCTGGTTTTATATATACTTTGAAATTCTTACATCAAACTGGTTAACATAGCCTTCATCTCAGTTGCTTAATTATTGTATTAAGACATTTATACTCTACACTTAATAGATTTGACATATACCCTTGCAATATGCATCATAGGTGTGGTCCCACTGTTTACCCTCCCTCCCTCCAACCTCTCCACTTCCCTCCCTTCCCCCTCCCCTTCCCTTCTTCATCCTGGACTATAGTTGAGTTTTATCTTTCATATGAAAGTGTGGGTGATTATAAATTGGTTTCATAATAGTACTGAATACATTGGATACTTTTTCTTCATTCTTGAGATACTTTACTAAGAATATGTTCCACCTCCATCCGTGTAAACATAAAAGAGGTAAAGTCTCCATATTTTTTAAGGCTGCATAATATTCCATGGCATACATATGCCACAATTTATTAATCCATTCATGGCTCATTGGGCACTTGGGCTTCTTCCATGACTTGGAAATTATGAATTGGGCTGCAATAAAAAAAATTCTGATACATATATCTTTGTTATGTGATTTTTGGTCTTCTGGATATATACCTAGCAAAGGAATTGCAGAATCGAATGGCAGATCTACTTTTAGATTCCCTAAGTGTTCTTCAAACTTCTTTTCAAAAGGAAAGTATTAGCTTGCATTCCTACCAGCAGTGCAGAAGTGTTCCCTTTTCTCCACATCCATGCCAACATCTGTAGTTTGGGGATTTTGTTATGTGGGCTACTCTGACTAGAGTTAGATGATATCTCAAAATCACTTGCTTTGCATTTCTCTGATTAAAGATGAGAATGTTTTCATATGTCTGTAGGCCATGTGCCTGTCTTCTACAAGCTTCTGTTCAAGTCGCTTGCTCACAATGAAACGGGATCACTTGTTCTTTTCTTTTTAATAAGTTTGAGTTCTCTGTGGATTCTGGTTATCAAACCTTTGTCAGAAACATAACTTGCAAATATCTTCTTCCATTCAGAGGGTTGTCTGCTTGCTTTACTTATTGTGTTCTTGGCTGTGCAGAAGCTTTTTAGTTTGATCAGATCCCAGTAATGTATATTTGGTGTTGCTTCAATTGCCCAGGGGGTCCTTCTCATAAAATATTCTCCCAAGCCAATTTCTTCAAGTGTTTCCCCTGCACTCTTTCCAGGTATCTTTATAGTTTCATGTTTTAAGTTTAAACCTTTTTTCCAGTGAGAGTCAATTTTTGTTAATGGTGAAAGGTGTGGGTCCAGTTTCAGTCTTCTACAAGTCACCAGCCAATTCACCCAGCAACATTTGTTAAACAGGGGATCTTCCCCCAATTCATGTTTTTGATAGGCATATCAAAGGTCATATGATGGTAAGAGTCCGGGTTCATCCCTTGGTTCTCTATTCTGTTCCATACATCTACCTCCCTATTTTTGTGTCAATACCATGCTGTTTTGATCACTATAGATTTATAGTATAGTCTGAAGTCTAGTAGTATGGCTCCTCCTGATTTATTTTTATTTCAGAGTAATGCCTTGGCTATTCGAGGTTTTTTCTGATTCCATATAAAACAAAGAAGTATTTTTTCCAGATCTTTAAAGTATGACAGTGGTACTTTAATACAGATTACATTAAATTTATATATTTCTTTGGGTAGTATGGACATTTTAACAATGTTGATTCTTTATTCCCTTAACAGTAGTGCCAGAGAAGATGAAATATTTTGGCATTTACCTAACAAAGGACAAGAAAGATCTCTATAAAGCGATCTATGAAACTCTGAGAAAAGAAATAGCTGAAGATGTTAACAAATGTAAAAACATACCATGCTCATGGCTGGGAAGAATCAATTCCATCTTTAGCACAACATCATTCAACCTTAGCTGAAAAAGATTTAATAAAATAAAACACCTTAGGTGCATCACCCAAGCAAGTCACATAACCTCAGTCACCACATTTCCCTAAGCCCTGAGCTCTGACTTTGAAAATAGGACTTCATCTCTGAAGAAAAGGTAACCTCAGCACTATCTATTTCTCAAATGAGATCTTTGGTGTGGCTCTTGAAGACCTTCCTTTATGTGAGTCTAACTCATGAGGACTACACCTCCCACGGTGTTTGGATTTGAACCCTGCTCTGTGCCAGGTACAGGCGAGCGTGGAGAACAGAAGATATACCAGCTTTGGGGGCAGGGAATTACAGGTCTCCAGGGACCACGAGAATGACTGAGCTCTTATTGCCAACATCTAATCGGTCAAACACCGCAGTCACAAGGACAGCACATGCCCACACTCAATTTGCCACAACAAAATTTGGATAGGATTGAAAACGCTAGGGAACACAGACTCACACATCACATGGGCAGCTACATGAACACTTCTCATCATAGGTGCACATATACACATGCGCACTAGCCTCATGGGCAGTGCTCAGGCAATGGCGCCAAGTTCAGGGCCACAGATTGGCTGGCAGCAGGCCATCCGTTGGCCCTGCCCACTCCGTTGTGCACAGAGCATGCGCAGAGGCAGGAGGTAGTGAAATTCAAGCTCCAATGCCCGGCCTAGCTACCTGGGATCCAACCCAGGGGTCATGGAGGCCTCCCAGGGGGTTGCGGAAGCCCAGGTCTTAAGCCCAGAGCACACTGCACTATACCAGAGATATGTGAAAGAGGCCAAGGCAGCAACTAAGAATGGAGATTTGGAAGAAGCATTTAAACTTTTCAGTTTGGCAAAGGACATTTTTCCCAATGAAAAAGTGATGATCAGAATCAAAAAAATACGGGAAGCCTTGGAGGAGTTGGCAGAACGGGGAGATGAGGAATTTACAGACGTGTGCGACTCTGGCCTGCTGCTTTACCGAGAACTACACGACCAACTCTTTGAGCATCAAAAGGAAGGCGTAGCTTTCCTCTACAGCCTATATAGGGATGGAAGAAAAGGCGGTATCTTGGTGGATGACATGGGATTAGGGAAGACAGTTCAAATCATTGCTTTCCTGTCAGGTATGTTTGATGCTTCACTTGTCAATCATGTGCTGCTGATCATACCAACCAATCTTATTAACACATGGGTAAGAGAATTCGTCGAGTGGACTCCAGGAATGAGAGTCAAAACCTTTCATGGTCCCAGCAAGGATGAACGTACCAGAAACCTCAACCGGATTCAACAAAGGAATGGCGTCATTATGACGACATACCAAATGTTAATCAATAACTGGCAACAACTTTCAAGCTTTAACGGCCAAGAGTTTGTGTGGGACTATGTCATCCTTGATGAAGCACATAAAATAAAAACCTTATCTACTAAGTCGGCAATATGTGCTCGTGCAATTCCTGCGATCCATCGTCTCCTCCTCACAGGAACCCCAATCCAGAATAATTTACAAGAACTGTGGTCCCTGTTTGATTTTGCTTGTCAAGGGTCCCTGCTAGGAACATTAAAAACTTTTAAAATGGAGTACGAACATCCTATTACTAGGGCAAGAGAGAAGGATGCTACTCCTGGGGAAAAAGCCTTGGGATTTAAAATATCTGAAAACTTAATGGCAATCATTAAACCCTATTTTCTCAGGAGGACCAAGGAAGAATTACAGAAGAAAAAGTTAAGCAACCCAGAAGTCAGACTTAGTGAAAAGAATCCAGATGTTGGTGCCGCTTGTGAAATGCCTTCACTTTCTAGGAAAAATGATTTAATAATTTGGATACGTCTTGTACCTTTACAAGAAGACATATATAGGAAATTTGTGTCTTTGGACCATATCAAGGAGTTGTTAATGGAAACACGCTCACCATTAGCGGAGCTAGGTGTTTTAAAGAAGCTGTGTGATCACCCTAGACTGCTGTCTACACGGGTTTGTCATTTACTGAAGCTGGGGACTGTCAAATTCTCTGCTGAAGATGGAAACGAGGGAGAAGATTCTCCAGACACGGAGCATATTGATCAAATAACCGATGAGACACTGATGGAAGAATCTGGAAAAATGGTATTCCTAATGGGTCTGCTTAAGAGATTGCAAGATGAAGGGCATCAAACTCTGGTGTTTTCCCGATCGAGGCAAATTCTAAACATCATCGAACGCCTTTTAAAGAATAGGCGCTTTAAGACGCTGCGAATGGATGGAACTAACACTCATCTTTTGGAAAGAGAAAAAAGAATTAATTTATTCCAGCAAAATAAAGATTACTCTGTTTTCCTGCTTACCACTCAAGTAGGTGGTGTCGGTTTAACATTAACTGCAGCAACTAGGGTGGTCATTTTCGACCCTAGCTGGAATCCTGCCACGGACGCTCAAGCTGTGGATAGAGTTTACCGAATTGGACAAAAAGAAAATGTTGTGGTTTATAGGCTAATCACGTGTGGGACTGTAGAGGAAAAAATATATAGAAGACAGGTGTTCAAGGACTCATTAATTAGACAAACTACTGGTGAAAAGAAGAACCCTTTCCGATATTTTAGTAAACAAGAATTGAGAGAGCTCTTCACAATCGAAGATCTTCAGAATTCTGTAACTCAGCTACAGCTTCAGTCTTTGCATGCTGCTCAGAGGAGATCTGATAAGAAACTAGATGAACACATTGCCTACCTGCACTCTTTAGGGATAGCTGGAATCTCAGACCATGATTTGATGTACACGTGTGATCTCTCTGCTAAAGAAGAGTTTGATGTGATAGAAGAACCTCAATATATTCAACAAAGGGTTCAGAAAGCTCAATTCCTTGTTGAAGTAGAGTCTCAAAATGCAGAGCTCCTGATGGAAGAAAGAACTAGAAATGAGGGGACCTGGCTAAGAGAACCTGTGTTTCCTTCTCAAACAAAGAAAAAATGCCCCCAATTGAATAATCCATGGCCTCAGCTTTCACTTCGTTTAACCACCCATCATATTCAGGAAGATATCAGTTCCCAAATGTCAAATGTAATCATTGATGATCTGCCAGAAGAGGGTGAGAAAGATGATCTCTCCAGTATTAAGACGAACAGTACTATCCTGCAAGATCGTTGGCACCCACCTGAAAATACATTTGATACGGATTCTACAGCTACTTTACCCAAGGGGTTTGGAAGTTTAGAAGAAACTTGGAATGCCTCATTATTGAGATTGTCAAGAAGCGTTGCAACTGAAAAGGAACCTCAACTAAAAGAAACCTCACAAGAGGAGCATACACAAGAGGCACAGCAAGAAAACCCTTCGGGAAGTTTTAATTACTCACTCAGCAAATCAATTGAAGCTGATCTCAAGCCAAATCTAGATCAGCTAAAGGATGATGAGATCTTACATCAGCACCATCCTTGGCCCATTAATCCCATAACAAACGAAAATCAAAATACAGAATCAAATGTATCTGCTTTTGAAACAGCTGATGACTTGTCAGCATCCCAGAGTGCACTGCAGGATGCACAAGCACAAGAGACCAAATTGGAAGAGAAACCTTCCACATCTTCTCCGCAGTATGCATATGATTTCAATCTTTTCTTGGAAGACTCTGCAGACAATGGACAAAATCCTCCCCGTCAGTCTTTAGAACATATGGAGAAAACGAATAGCTTATGTGACTCTGCGGCTAATTCCAGGGCTGAATTTGTACCTAGTAAAACGTGTCTCAGTTGGGATTGTACTGAGAAAGATGATGAAGCGGAAGAAGTCATAGTTAACATGAAAATCAGAAGTAAAGCTAGAAGGATTGTTTCAGATGGTGAAGATGAAGATGATTCTTTTAAAGGTATCTCAAGCACAAATTCATTCCTCACATCTCCTTTTCAATTCTCACCTGTGAAACAATTTGATGCTTCAACTCCCCAAAATAACATTAGTTCACCTGGAAGATTCTTTTCCCCTATAATGTCCAATAGTGTAAACAAGTCTATAAACTCCAGAAGATCTCTGGCTTCCAGGAGATCTCTTATTAATATGGTTTTGGAACATGTGGAGGATATGGAGGAAAGATTTGACAACAGCGATGAAACAAAGAGTGTTAAAGATCATCCAGAAGCAGCAGCAGAGGAAAGCAGTGGGGAAGCCTCTAAGTATACAGGAGAGTATCCTTCTGGAGAAACACTGTCTTCAGAAGACAAGTCTAGCTTATTAACTATGTCTAAGCCCAGTGCTTTAACTCAGGAAACCTCTCTTGCTGAGCCAGTATCTAGGGATTCTTCCCGGGATGAAGCAGTAGAGTCTGCGAATGACTATGAGACTCTTATAATGCGTGGAAAAGAATTGAAAGAGTGTGGAGAACTACAGGAGGCCCTAAACTGCTTAGTTAAAGCACTTGACATAAAAAGTACAGATCCTGAAGTCATGCTTATGACTTTAAGTTTGTATAAGCAACTTAATAACACTTGAGAACATAACCTATGTAAAGTGAAACTGAGTATGACGTCATTTTTGTGTCTGTAATTGGATTCTGGCTCGGCGCCTGTGGCTCAATCGGCTAAGGCGCCAGCCACGTATACCTAAGGTGGTGGGTTCGAATCCCCAGCCCGGCCCGCCAAACAACAATGATGGCTGCAACCAAAAAAAAATGGCCGGGCATTGTGGCGGGAGCCTGTGGTCCCAGCTACTTGGGAGGTGGAGACAGGAGATTTGCTTGAGCCCAGGAGTTGGAGGTTGCTATGAGCTGTGATGCCATGGCACTCTACCCAGGGGGATAGCTTGAGGCTCCGTCTCAAAAAAAAAAAAAATTGGATTCTTTGGTTGGAGGCATGAAATATTCAGACTTAGGTGTGAGAAATATCTCAAAAAGCAACTTCTAGCTCTACAGCCTGGCTCCTGGCTCCTCCTTCCCCTACACACATTCTGGTTGTGAGTACTAGCTTAATATTTCTTCAATTGAATACTCCTAAATTTCCCTTCTAGGCATGTTCTGTAAACTTAACTAGGTTATTTCTAGAGGAAAAAAAAAAACACCTCAAGGTAGGAAATTGGAAGGGATACCTACATATAATGACATTTGGGACAGACTGGTCACCAAATTTTTCTACATGGAGGCCCTGTTAGTCAACAGGACCAGTCCAAGTCTAATCAACCTGTGAGCGCCTTGCTCTCAAATATGAATGGGCACCAGCCTTTGGGGGTAGCTGACAACTTGAAAGAGGCTAAGACAAACAAGAAGAAGGGAATCAGGAAAAAAAGATACAAAGCAAGGGGCAAGAGAAAACTTGGAGAAAATTATAATGACTGATAATCAATGACCTTAGATGAAAAACAAAAAAGACAGACTGCTACTTTCCTAAAAGGGACAATCGGAGAATAAGAATAAACTCTTAAAAATTTAAATATTACATACAGATTGTTTTAATTATGAAACAAAAAGATGAAGAGATGGACACTAGGAAAGGAAAGATCGGAAAAGCAGAAGATTAATCCATATGGCCAGTATCTGCCTAATCCCCAAAAGAGAGAACAAAAAGGTGATAAATATCAGGCACAATGACATGTGCCTCAAGTCCCAGCTTCTCAGGAGGTTGAGATGGAAGGACTGATTAGCCCAGGAGATCAAGTGCTTCCTGAACAACATAACAAAACCCCATCTCTAAAGAAAAAATGATGAGGAAGAAACTACCAAAGAAATACTTCAAGAAAATTTCCCAGGACCAAAGGACACAATTGTTAGAATTGAAGGAGCCCACCAAGTATGCAACACACTGAATAAAAGTATAGCATGTGTAAAATTTTAAAACATTATAAAGAAAAAAAACTCAAAATATCTTTAAAACCTTCCAGAAAAAAAGGTCACTCAAGAAAAGGAAAAAAAAAAAAAAAAGGAATGAGAATGGCATCAGATTTTTAAACAGCAATACTGGAAGCTAGAAGTAGAGTAATACCTTACAAACTGAGAAAAAATGATTTTCAGTATAAAATTCTATACCCATTTAAACCATCAATCAATTTGGAAAGTTGGAAAAAAAGGAGCAGAATCTTACAAAATAAATCACTTTTACTCTTTTTGCTCATAAAACCATAGGAAAATGAGCTTTACTATAGTTATGAAATGTTCTCATTATATTGGGAGTGTGAGGAGATAGCAAGAGGTAATAGATTCAAAATTCTCATCTCCCCATAACAAAGACTGTCTAAAAATGACTAATTGAGAGCAGTGTGTCTATATTATTTAAAAATATGGAGGTAAATATCAGAAGATAAAAGGTTAAAAGCTAAAAGTGACTGCTTCTGGGGAGATAGAAAATGCTAGTGAACAGGGGAAAGGTAAGTGTTTTTCGGAGATAGAAAATGCTAGTGAACAGGGGAAAGGTAAGTGTTTTTCAAAATAAGTCCTTGAGCACTACTTCACTTTTTGGAATTATGGGCATGAATTCTAACATAGTAAAAATATTTTTCTAAAATGTAGGACTTCTTGGTAGGCTCTTTTTCTTCCATCTAGTATTTTTTTTTAATTGTAACAGTAAATCTGTGTACAATGATGGGAAACTAAGGCATTATTGGTGAATGAAAGATTATCTCCATTCCAAAGTGATCGCTGAAGCACAGAACAGACCTAACAACCTAAACAACGGGCACCAAAGATGTTTTTCATAATTTCTGACATCCAGAACTCTTTGAATAACCTTCAAGTTTAGAAACATTTCCACCAGAGGACTACTGGCTTGTTAGGTCAGAACCTTGCTTTGCCAAGTCTTCGCTGCAGCCACGGTACAGCCATGAGGATCCAGAATGGAGAAAAATGATGTGAAGAAGGAAGCTCCAGGCCGGTCATGGTGGCCTGTAATCCCAGCACTCTGGGAGGCTGAGGCAGGTGGATTGCTTGAGTTCAGGAGTTTGAGCCCAGCCTGAGCAAAAGCAAGACCCCATTCTACTAAAATTAGAAAAACTGAGGCAAGAAGATCACTTGAGTCCAAAAGTTTGAGTTTGCTGTGAGCAATGATGATGCATGGCACTCTACCCAGGGCCATAGAGGGGAGGGAGGGAAGGCGGGAAGGCGGGAAGGCGGGAAGGCAGGAAGGCCACTGGGAGATATTCTAGCAGAAGGCATGCTGGGTCCAGCCAGTCCCCCAAGGCAGCAACAGCAAAAGTCTTAGCAGTCATTATGGTAGGCCCAGCATCAGCAGCACGGGCCACGTTATCCACACAAATAGTTTGGATATAGTTTGACGAGAAAGCGACTCGTCAGCCCATGTT
Source organism: Galagoides demidoff (assembly GCA_963574575.1). NCBI lineage: Eukaryota > Metazoa > Chordata > Mammalia > Primates > Galagidae > Galagoides > Galagoides demidoff. The sequence goes on from CAUYQV010140467.1 coordinate 10,609, forward strand.
GCTGAGCTTTGTTTGTGGCCATGTTCTCAAAGCTTGATTTTCCAACCTCTTTCACGATTTTGTAAGCTACCTGCTATCTTTTACTAAGTTCCTCTTCTGTTTAAATTAATAGGGTAGAGTTCTTTATTTGCAACTAACAACCTCGCAGGGAGCTAGACTAGCACAGCCTGGGATGGAGATTTATGAGAGAACAAGAGAACATCAGAAAATATTGGAATGTCAAGATCCAGAGGAATCTTCCTGGCAGCAGCTAGAGCAGGAGGAAAGGAACACAGCAGATGAGCGTGGCGGCTTGAGGGCTAAATTAATGAACACTTGAAGATGCCACGTGGAGGCTTCCTGAACTCATTGCGATAAATTTTAGGACAGACTGGAATTCCAAGAAAGCAGATAAAGGCAGTGCCAGAAAATACATAGTGTTATTATTGTTACTATGGGGCTAGTTTCATGCCTACACTGGTATGTCCAAGATGCACAGTCTATAATAGTCAAAAACCTCTAAGCAAATCTACATGTCACATTCAGATTGTCTTCTGCTCAAAGCCTGCAATGGCTCCCATCTCACCTGATGCTTCCCCCACCATTAACTCCCTGACCTTATGTCCTCCCTCCCTCACTCCTTATGCCCCAGCTGCTGCCCCAGCTTTTCTCCAAATATACTAGCCATGGCCTCATCTGAGGGCCCTCTCTCTGGAGCATCTTTCCCCAGATATTCACATAGGTCAGTACTTCCTTTCTCCAAGAGCTTAAATGCAGCTTGCCCTGACCACCCTATTTTAAATTCTACCTTTCCCAAATGCTCCCCAACCCTTGCTTTATTTTTTATTGATAGCACTCGATACCATCTAATTCACCATACGATTTACTTATTCAGCTTATTGACTGTCTCCATCAACGAGATGGAGTATGTTGGATCTCAAATGAAGTGATTTGTTCCTTTCTAGTTCCTTTATCAACTGATCTTACAAGAAAACAAAGTATTTTTTGCAGCTAAACATAGCTGAATTTAAAATAGTGGAAGGCCACTGGCCTGAGGACAACAGCCCTTGCCTTTACTAAGTCTATAGGGTAATGAGCATGGCAGGCTGATTCTATCCCTGATTAATGATCTTCTGTGGCCATTAGCAAACAAACACCAATCACTGCTCTCACGAGCCAGCTAAACCCACTTAAGAGCCAAAAAGACCAGATTCCATTATGTTCTTCAGATCTGAAATTGCTGAGATAGGAAAGAAAACTCCAGGATACACACAAACATCCATATACACACACCTCTATCCATAACAGATAATAAGTCCCTTATTCTTCCAAATTTTACAAGCTGACTCCATACCAGGCCTTAATTATAACTGATATCAAAAATGTGAATGGGCATTACTCCCAGGACAGAATTCCACATTAACATCCCCAGCAGTGTCCACATTTGGAAATGGGAATGAAGTGTGTGCTGCCGGGACGGGGGGAGGGGGGTCAGTGCTCCCAAGAAAAGAGAACTAGGGCCTGCGTCACCCCCTTTAACAGCATGCTCATGCCTGGTCCTTGCCCTACCCCAGGGAATGCCCACATTACTGGAAGCCACAAGCATCTTGAGGGCCACTTGGGGTCTGTAAACTCCCTCCCAATGAGTGGAGCCTCCACCCAGGCTGGGTTGCAGGAGTATTCTGAGTGCATACAAAGGCAAGGTGGCTCCACGTGGTGGGATGTAAAGCAAAAGGAAATGAGAAACTGCTATTTTAGCCCATTCAGGCTGCTAAAACAAGATATCATAGACTAAGTGGATTATCAACTACAAAAATTTATTTCTCACAGATCTGAAGGTTGAGAAGTCCAATATCAAGGCAGATTTGGTGTCTGGCATGGTTATCATCATGAACAGCCATCTTCTTGCTGTGTCTTCACATGCAGAAGAGCTAAGAGAGCTCTCTGGGGCCTCTCTGGGCACTGATCCCATTTGGGAGGGCTCACCCTCATTACCTACTCAGCTCCCCAAAATCCCCACCTCCAAATTCCATCCCATTGGGGACTAAGTCTCAACGTATGAATTTAAGGAGGACAGGAACATTCAGACCACAGCACGTGACAAGAACAAAGAGCACATGTAAACAAGAAAGCTTTGGAATCATTAGGTCTAAGGCAGCAGTCAGAGAAGACAGAACAAAACCAAGGCTAGAGGTTCTACCCAAACCCATGGCAGATGCAGCAGGTGGGTTCAGAAAGCCATGCCAAAAGAGGCCCTGGGCACCAGCACTCAGAGGAGGACAATGTTCATGGAGCCCTGAACTCTCGTTCTGGAACAGGAGGGGGACCACCAAGGATCCTAAACCACACCAGAGTCTCGGAAAAAGAGTCACTGAGGAGGCAGGGCCTAGTAAGTCCATGTAGGCCACCATGAGGTGAAAGGAGAGCCCAGCCCATGATCCAGGGCGAGATGAGGATGTTGAGTGAGCATGAGCTGCACCTAACATGCAAGGCTTGCCACTGGACAGGTGTGCAAAATTGAGTTTGATAAGCCAAAACTTTAAGTACATTGAGTGATGATGTTTAAAAGAACTTCTTATGATGTGAGTCATCTCTGAGCTGTGGTGTAACACTAGGTCTCCAGATACTTTAATTTCTTGAAGCAAGTCAGACAAGTACATAAATAGGAAGAACCACTTCTGGCACTTCTGTACCCTCCCTGCTGGAGGAGGGTGTAGGTACAGACAGGCCTCCCAGACAGAACAAGAAAAAACCAACACCTCCCTGAACCAGAGGGCAGGAGAAATCTCTCATGTGGTCCTGAGGTGAATCACAATCTTGACCCTAACAAGTTATTTTGGATTCACCCCAGTTGGTTATCTGCATAAAACACCTCAAGAGATTCTCTTTGTAATATGTTTTCATTTTAATTTACAAATAATCATTGTATAGATTTATAGGGCACAGTGTGATGTTTTGATATATGCACACATTGTAGGATGATTAAATCAAGCTAATTAGCATATCCACCACCTCATCTGCTTGTCTTTTTTTTTTTTGCAATTTTTGCCCAGAGCGAGGCTTGAACCCACCATCTCCGATATATGGGGTCGGCACCCTACTCCTTGAGCCACAGGCACTGCCCCCCCACTTTTCTGTGTGTGTTTGTGTGTGTGGTAGAAACATTCAAATCTCTTTTAGCGATTTTGAAATATACATTATTATTGACTATCGTCCCCCATGCTGTACAATTGGTCTCCAGAACTTATTTTTCCTGCCTAACTGAAACTTTGTACATTTTACCAACATTCTTTAACTTGAAACTTTGTGAACCCAACAAAATAATTTCTTAAAAGTGCCAAAATTCCTTCTCTGCAGTGCACGTACCATCTGGATTATTCTGCCTATAGATACACAACAAAAAATGGAATATATGGGGAATTCTTCTCACAAGGCCCCCCTTTTCTGCACAGTACAAAGCTCTTGGTGACTGTCAGCCAGCAACCTCAAGGGTGTCCTTATCTGTCTCAAATCCTTCTGTTTGTATTTCAGATTGCTCTGGCCAAATGCTGCTTCTTACTTATCCTCTGATTTGTAGGCATTTGACCTGTAATTTTTAAGTACAGAAGACTTTTGTCATTTGCAAGGCCTTTTGGATTTAGCATTCACAGTTTTGACCATGCTTGAACGGCACTGAAGGTCCATGGCTTGAACCATTTTGTCGTTTCTCTGAGACACATACTTTCTATTCTGGAGGATCAATGGTCCAAGCCAAGTCATAAACTCACCTACTGAATAAACCTCCCCAAATCTGCATTTCAACGCAATTGAATCTCTCTCTGCTTGTTGTCATGTATGGTATGCCATAACTTTTATGGGATGACTAAAATTTTGTTTCTGTGTGCTAAGTGGCTCCCAGAAGAAAGTCAACTGTTGGTGCTGAGGGTAAATATGAAGCAAAAGTGAAGATGTTTGATAAGGAATGTCACATTTGGCAGCGTCTGTAATCTGAAGGGCTCCACCATGCCTTCTATATAATAACAATAAAGGCCATTTGTAAAACTGCTCCAGGACATATTATAGCCAGCATAAAATAAAAATTGCTCATTGAGTGGGCAATAAGTCATTTTTGCACAAGTCACTTAAATTTTTCTTATACTTATGGGGAAAAGGTATACGCTATAATGGTGGGGATTCCTGTTGAATGTGAGACACACCTCGACTAGCAAAACAGATTTCAACCATCAATTTATTAGGTCTTTGTTAACTAGCAGCTGCAGAAGGTTTTGCTTGCCCCAACTGGCTGTGCCAGCTGCATCTGTGATGTTGCAGCAACGTTTAACTCAAGAACTCTGTGCTGACATTGCTCATGCCCAAGATTACCCTCTGTGTACTCAGATGATGGATAGGATGGTCCCTTTTAGTACATTCTTTCACGTATTTTCTTTTTGTGTGATAAGTCCTTAAAAACAAATAGCATAATTCTTTATCACCTTGAAAACCACACCTCTTTGTAACAGCAACTATCTTCATACACATACATGCATTATTACCCAGAGAGTAAAATCTTCATATTTGATGGGCTTAACCTGCCATTCTCTGAGACACACAAACTGCTAGATTTTCTTCTCTCCTCAGAAGAAAATGTTCCTGATTTTCCCCATTTTCTCACAAGTGGAACAGAGAAGTTTCCTGGACTCTGAGGCAACACATGCTTAGTATATTTCACACTCAGGCAGGTTATTTTATAACGCCCCCTCCTCTATACAATAAAGTTATGTTCGGTAATAACCATAAAATAAAACAAATAAAATTTTGCCTTTCCATTTTGCCATGGAAAGGCAAAATGTACTAAGTTTCTCCTATTGAACTTCACAGATATGAAATCACATGGGTAAAATTAAATATTTCAGTACAAAAAAGGGAAAAAAGGAATGGCTTAAAGCTTTTTAAACTTATGTACTCCCCTCTCCATTTGCATGCCCTCACGACTGAGAACATCCACCAGGGGGCAGTGAAGCAAGAAGTTGCCTTGTTAACAATCTTAACTCTCTCTGGCCATACCATTTTTGGTTTTGTTTTAGGAAGGAATTTAGTTCATCACAGATTTATCCCATGTAGGCTTTTGGATTCATCCCGAGTATCTAACATGTTTGAAATTGTTTTAGTAAACGTGTGCCCAAAGTTTCTCCTAGGATAACACAGCATCCTGGATCTTGCCTGCTTTTTGGCCAAATTAGTGCAGATTCATGTGTGGTTCTCTAAGTACCACACATAATTTCTGAGAAACATATAATGGCTTATAAAATGTCCCCATAATGTGCTTGTCATTATCTGGCTGTTATATCTGCTAAGACATAGGTCTATGCATAGAATTAGGTCCTCACGACAGAAAATCCATGCACAATAATCTCCATGCACAATAATTCTTGTAGGGCACATAAGCCTTCTGGTTCATTCTTTTACATGCTCTCTGGGCCTCTCCCTTTATATGTTTTAGAAAACTGTTGCTAACTCTATTTCTTATGCATTGCTATTCCTGGACAATAAAACGAGCTGCCAATTCACCTATTCAAACATTTACTGAGTCCCTGCTCCCTGTCAAACCCAGGTAATGTAAAAGAATGAATCACAGTCTCTGCCCTCAAGGAACTTAAAATCTAGTAAGGATCCAGAAAATATATAGTTAATTACAACACAGGAGCCCTTGATGAAGCCTTGGCTCCTTGTCACATGACAGTACTTCTCCCTGAGGACTTGGTAAAGATTCTCTAGAAGCCAAAAAAACTGGTTCATTTATACAAATTGCAACAGAGAAGTAAATGGATGCTTGGGAGTTTGATACTCTTTCCACTGTGAATTTACTAATTTATAAAAATCTGAGGGAATTTAAAAATACCAACTCCCAGTACCCAAAAGGAGAATAGAAAATATGTAATTGGATGACATCATTGCCAATCTCCCTGGTATAAAACAGACAGGTTACACGAGGAAGCAGCAGCAGTGACTTGGGTGTGTCTGCAGAGCTTCATGATGGACCGTCCTCCCTGTGGCCCCCTTAGGGCTAGGCTGCTCTCCAACTCTATGTGGATCTTGGAAACAGTGCAGGGAGAAGGGACCTCACCCACAGAGAGTTGAGAAGGCACTGTCATCAAATTCTGATTCTTCTTATATAATCTTACCTTAAATAGAAAATGAAGAAAATGTTTCAAAACTCTTATGATAGAACACCTATGTCCTAGAGCTCTAAGCCCTTTTACTCACTGCCTTATGTCAAGAATCTATTCATTAATTTAAGGCCTGTAAAGGAAAAGAGGGTATCCACTCACATTTGGCCAAAAATTTTTCCCAGATGGGTAGGATGTAGAAAGTTGCAAGAGGCCAATGGTTTTATCCTAACAAGAAGAAAATGCCCGGTAGGACCTAGAGCTATCAAAAAGCTGGGGATGCAAAGAAAACTTAATGATATTAAATTCCAGAGAAGGACAGCCCTTACTTGTTGAGTAAAGCCTGCCAACTGTTTTTGTCTCTGGAAGCATCTACCAAGTCAAGGCAGAGGAAGAAGGGATCAGTTTGCAGTAGATGGGGGTCCTTAGGAGGAAGAAGGAAAAAGCAGTCAAATAACCACTGTGCGCTGGCAGAGCCTACTGGAATCTGGGGAAATGCCAAAGGCTGAGCCACTTCACTGTGCCAGCCAATTGTCCACCAATTCTCCATGAAAATTTTGCTTAGGAAGTTGTGGTACTAGGGCTGGGTTGGGAAGCCAAGAAAGACCATTCACAAATTCACGGTACAGGTACATCTCATTGTGTTGTGCTTGGCTTTACTGTGCTTCACAGACATAGTGTTTCTTTAAAAAATTGAGGGTCTGTGGCAAACCTGTATCCATCAGGCCTACTGGTGCCATTCTTCCAACAGCAGGTACTCACTTTTTATCTCTGTCTCTGTATTAGAGTTGTTTAGTGACAATGTATGTTTTAATTAAGGTGTATTCATTGGTTTTTTAGACATAACACTATTGCATGCTGAATAGACTATAGTATAGGATAAACATACTTTTATACATACTGGGAAACTGAAAATTTTGTGTGACTCACTATATTGCACCATCTGCCTTATCAAAGTAATCCTGATCCAAACCCACAATACGTACATCTATGAAATGTGCCTATATTATGATTCCAAAGCTCTGCTACAGGGAGGAACTTGATCACTTGATCCCATTATCAAGATATTTGAAACCAGAGATGATCTGAAGCAAATTAAGCAACCGGTAAGCCCTAAGCCAGCTCAATTTCTTAAATAGAAAAAAGAGACCAATCCTTGCCTTGGTTTCCCAAGGGAGGGAAAAACAATCCCACTGAGGGGAAATATCTATTCCAGACTCTACTATTGTATGTAATGGGGCTCAAAAACAGGAGAAAAAAAAGAGTTAACACAAATACGTAGACCAATGGATGACTGAGCTAATAAATACAGAGATACTACCTTTAGCTAGTATACATACAATAAACAAACAGGAAGATAATATCAACAAATTGGGTGAAAAGATGGGGAATTTCCATAGATAAAGCCAAACCAAAAAAATTGCCAAACTCAAAAATAAAATATCTAAATTGAAGAATTCATTGGATAACTTTAACAGACTAATCAGCAGAAATGATTAATGAACTTGAAGACAAGTTAGTAGAAATTTTCCAAACTCAAGCATCAGGAGAAAAATGTAACCTAGAAAGGAACAAAGAAAAAGCATAAGAGACCTCTGATACAATATTTAGTGTGTAATTGCAGTCCCAGAAAGAAAGAAAAGAGAGAATGTCTTTTTTTTTTTTTTTTTGAGACGGAGCCTCAAGCTATCCCCCTGGGCAGAGTGCCATGGCATCACAGCTCATAGCAACCTCCAACTCCTGGGCTCAAGTGAGTCTCCTGCCTCCGCCTCCCAAGTAGCTGGGACCACAGGTGCCCGCCACAACACCCGGCCATTTTTTTTTTTTTTTTGGTTGCAGCCATCACTGTTGTTTGGCGGGCCCGGGCTGGGGATTCGAACCCGCCACCTTAGGTGTACGTGGCTGGCGCCTTAGATGATTGAGCCACAGGCGCCGAGCCAGGAGCCCTAAGTTTTAAAAGGAGGGGAAGGGACTGGAAAGTTGATTTGAGAGGAAGGTGCCAGGACAGTCCAGGGTGTTAAAAAAAACTGCTTAATTACATATTACAGAAATAACTCTGGCTAATTTTAGAGGAAAACACACATATTGGGATGTTGATGTGGTGGCTCCCAGAATCTCTGTAAAGGCTGAAACACCAGGTTTGGATCTCTGAGAGGAAGAACACCAACTGACTGCCATAGCTGTGGGGTACAGGGAACTGTGGGGTCCTACCTGACACTGATAGCTCTTGGGTGACCACATTTCTCTGAGCACTGTGCCACAGCTGCCCCATTAATTTGGTTTTGAAACTGGTGTTTTAGCCAAAGAGATCCCTTTGGTCCTTGCATCTATTCATCAGTAGACCCAGAATAAAAGTCTGGAGGCAGGGGTACTTTGTGGAGCAGAGTTTAGGTCTATGAACATGGACCTTACCCCTGCTGCAAGGAAGGCTGTAGCACACCATATAGCTCAAGGTTAGGAGAAGTGAGAGCTAAGCTCAGAACACTCTGCAGATATAAGAAACACCTCTGAGATAACATCTCGGTAATATAACACCTTGGTGATAAGGACATGAGGAAGGGATTTGGCTCTCCTTAACATGAGAGCGTGGGAGATGAGAACATCGGTGATTGGCAGTCTCTACACCTGTGATGCAGGAGCAGTCAGTGGGGGCATGCTCATTCTTTCACAGACTCACTCCCTCTGACTCTTGCTTCTCCTGCTTGCAGGGCATGGACCCAGCATTTCTCTATGAAGACTGCTAAGATTTATTCTCTTACTAAGACTGTTTCTCTCCCTCAAGACTGTTTTTTTCTCTCTCCCTTCGGCTAAGGTGAATAGCCCTCAGGCACCTAAGGGTAATTGATCCTGAGCAAGATAGCTCAGGGTCTAAGTCTGGACAACAGATAAGCCAGGGGATGGAGACCTGGCCTGTCCCAGCCCCTGACAAGTGGTGACAAGGATGGGATAGTGGATGTGGACCAAAGAGGAAATAAGCTAAGAGCAAACAAAAGAAAAAGAGAGAGGAGAAATATATAAATAAAGAGGAAACGAAATATATAAGAAAAAGATAGCCAACAACAGGCCTTCCTCATCTAGTTGCTTCCCTTCTCTTCTACACTTTCCCTTTCCACATTCCAATCATCTCCTCCATGGAGTGGCTTGGAACAAAGTCTCAGTAGGCCCTCCAGGAAAAAGTAGGTAAAAACCTTTAGAAACAAAAGGGAAAAGAGAAAAGATAAACCTCAGGAAATGGAAGAACCTTTAGCAAACAAAAGCCTTTAGATGTGGGGATGAGAAAAGCCTTTGGCAGATAAAAATAGCAAGGGAAGGAAGAAATATATAAAAAGTAAAAAGAAAAAGAGAAAGAAAAGAAGTTTGGAAACAGGTTGCAAGAGCTTATCAGTTAGGGAAAAAGAACCTCTAACTTCCTTCCCCTGTATCAATGTCCACTCTCCACAGGAAGTAGTTTTGGAATGATTGACGCCCCCCGTCCCTTTAAGGCAGTCAAAGGTTCTACTTGGAAGGGAAGGATTGTAAAGCACAAAAGAAAGGCCAATAGGAAAAGGTAGAAGGAAAAATGATGGCAATTGAGATAAAACAGATAAAAGTTCAAATTGAACAGCTAAAAGACCAGATGAATAATCTTAACAGTTGAAGCCAATAAGTGCTATATCGTCATGGCAACTCGGATTAAGCAAGTAGATCAGTTAATAAATTCCTCAATCAAGATTAAATGCCATAAGTGTGGGAAGCGAGGTCATATGAGACAACAGTATTGTAAAGGAAAAAACAATAAACCTCCAGGTATATGTTCCAGGTATAAAAAGGGGCTCCATTGGGTAAAAGCTTGCCGCTCCCAATTTGATAAGGATGGAACACCTTTATTGTAGGGAAATTATCAGTCGGGCCCTAACAGGGACCCACTGGTAAAAAATATGAATACAGAAATGAAAACAATGCAGTTTCTTTGACACTTTTATTTCAAACTATTCTTTGGAAAAACAATATAATTCATTCAACCTTATGCCAAGGGAGGATCCTGCCTGCAGTGTGCTGGAACTTTGGCACCCCAGAGACAAATATGGGGAAATTAAACCAGACCAATAAATGACAATGGAGGAAAAAATAGATAAACCAAATTCTTTTTTCTTGTATATGGCTATCCCGTATCTATGGTTAGCCCAATTCCTGGCGGCTTGTACCGGGAGGCGTGTCCTGCCTGAGAGTCAACACAGACCAAAGGAGAGAAAAAAACATCTGGAGTTAAGTGAACCCTTCGGAAGATGACAAGAAGGAGTAACAAACAGTAACGCAAAATTGGACATGCAAACCTTTGAACCATGTGGGGACACTCCATTTGAAATAAGGTCGGGATTCAACTAGCAAGGGAAAAACTCCACAAGAAAATCAGTGCCTTTGTTTAAAGCAGTAGGATCTTTGCTACGAAAGACCACAAAAAGCGGGGCCTTTGGAAAAGCAGGACCTCTATTCAAAGGTGGGATCTTCGCTACCGAGGACTGTGGAAAGCGGGATTCAGTAAGATCCTCACTCACAAAGACCACAAGGAAAAGCAGGACCTTTGTTCATCTGATAATTACAATTCATATAGCAAGGGAAAAGCTTTGTGAAAGAAATGGGACCTTTATATTGTAAATTTTTTCAGCGGAATATTCTCTGAGTTTGAAATACTTTTAAAGGAATTAACATTTTTTTTTTTTTTTTTTTTTTTAGACAGATCCTCAAGCTGTTGCCCTGGGTAAAGTGTTGTAGCATCACAGCTCACAGCAACCTCCAACTCTTGGGCTCAAGTGATTCTCCTGCCTCCGCCTCCCAAGTAGCTGGGACTATAGGCACCTGCCACAATGCTGGGATATTTTTTGAATTTGAACCCTCCAGCTCAAGTGTATGTGGCTGGCACCTCAGCCGCTTGAGCCACAGCCACCAAGCCAGGAATTAACATCTTAATCGCTATCCTTTCCCTAGAAGCAACTGAAGTTTGAGTTTAGACACCAGGCTCCACCACTTAAAGAGCCCCTATCTGGAATTATGAACTTTGAAAATCACCTTATATTCTTTATTCTTTCACCTAGCAAGCGAAAGGACTGAACAACAACAACTTCCCTTGCCATACAAGAAACTATCTTAAGGTACACAAAAAGGGGGAATATGTAGCAGACCATATAGCTCAAGGATAGGAGAAGCAGGACCTCAGCTCAGAACACTCTGTAAATATAAGAAACATCTGTGATATAATATCTTGGTAATGTAACACCTTGGTAATAAGGGCATGGAGAAGGGATTTGGCTCTCCTTAACACGAGAGTTTGCAAGACGAGAACATCAGTGATTGGCAGTCTCTATATTTGTGGTGCAAATAGCCATGGGATCATGTCTATAAGGAGCCACAGGAGAGGTCAGTCGAGGGGCATGCTCAATCTTTCATGGACTCGCTCACTCTGACTCTTGCTTCTCTGGCTCGCAGGGTGTCTGCCCGGCATTTCTCTGCAAAGAACTACTAAGACTGTTTCTCTCCCTTGAAGACTGTTTCTCTCTCCCTTCTGCTAAGGTGAATAGCCCTCAGGCACCTAAGGGTAATTGATTCTGAGCAACATAGCTCAGAGTCTGGACAATAGATAAACCAGGGAGGGAGACCTGGCCAGTCCTGAGCCTGACAGAAGGCTAGGGAAAACAGCCAGCATTTCCATCTTCTACCCTGGGAGGAAACAGTTAATCTGGCACTGTCCAGAGACCAGTGAGAAGGAGATGGGGGTGGAGACAGAGTGCCATGGCTTTGGGGTTAAGAGGGGTGGGAACAGAGCAAGTAAGATGAAGGGAATAGCTTCTGCTCAGAAGGAAGGAAGAGTGGAGTCAGGGATGCTCTTGGAGGGCAAAGCATCCCCTGTCCCAGAAGGATAAGGTTGTTGAGACAGGGTGAGACAGCACATTCAGGCCTAGTGTGGAAGGGCTCCAGGAGGTAGGAGGTGAGGGACAGCTTGTGGAGTGTGCGGGCACATGAGGCTGCCTACTCTGCTGTTGACCAGACTTAGTTGCTAGCAGGTTTTCTTATGTTCAGTCTGAACGGCTGTGCAGCAAATATCTATTCTTTCAGAAATCTGACACCAGACCTTCCTTTCCTTTGGCTCCCCAAACTTCATTGAGGAAGCCTCCTGGGTTGCCCCCCACTGCAGGCTTCCTCTACCTGAGGGGCAGACCCTTCCTTTCCTGCCTGTGCCAGGGCCCTGTGGCTGGCTTCTGGGGTCCTCTTGATGTCTACCCATTTTCCACCCTCTCTGTTTCTCATGGGAGCACCCTTAAGGCCTTCCCTAAACGTTCCCTTTTGCTTAAGAAACCAGTCCCCAGTCAATAAGGCCTGTCACAGATCTTGTCATCTTTGTTCAATGGTCCCAATGCCACATGTAGAACAAATGGAGCCATCACCCACAATGACTGTCCTTCAGTGCTGCATGGATAAGGGATTTCTGGAGAGGGCTCCCCTCCTCTGATACAGAAATGAAATTTTATAGATTCTACTTATGACTAGTAGATTTTTAAACAGCTGTACATCACTTATGGTCAATTAGATCCCACAGAGTACCATCAAATTTGGTCTTTCTCATCCTTTTCTTGTTATTTTAATACAAAGACAAATGTATAAATGGACATAACTGTTTTTGTCTGCTCATTGTTGGTTCCTGGTCTTCTCCTAAGGCTGTCAATCCCAGCCTCCTGCCCTATCCCCATCCATTGGGAGGGGCATGTGACCTGGGCTTGGCCAATCAGATCTCTTCATACTCTGGCACCACCTGAGCCAGGGACTGAAGAATCTGTTCCTATCATTGGAATACCCAAAAGTTCTCTTTTGCTGGTGGTGCTCAGCTGAGACAACACATGGTTGGGGCTACAAGTGGCACTTTCTCCAGCTGTGTGATGGAAGTCTTTTTCTAGTTTGAGAAGAAGAGGCCAGCCATCTGTGGGAAAGCAGAGCTTAAAAACAGAAAGAGGGTAGCACCTGTGGTTCAAAGGAGTAGGGCGCCAGCCCCATATGCCAGAGGTGGTGGGTTCAAACTGCAAAAGACTGCAAAAAAAAAAAAAAAAAGAAAAGAAAAAATCCAAAACAAAACAAACAAACAAATAAACAGACAGAAAGAGACACCCCTAACAACTTTGATTGAACTGCCTGAGCCAGCAAATGCCCTTTCTGTGTAAGCTAATTTGAATTACTTTTATGTCACTTTCCAAGTGGATAGGGCCTGACACAATTAAATCTTTAAAGATCAGAATGAAAGTCATAGATTTAATTATGGAAAAGAGGGACAATTCACTAAGAAAACCCCCAAATCATTCCTCATCCTAGTTTTTAGCTACATACACACTAAAGCATCACACTTTTTTTTTTGAGACAGGAGCCTCAAGCTATCCCCCTGGGTAGAGTGCCGTGGCATCTCAGCTCACAGCAACCTCCAGCTCCTGGGCTCAAGCGAGTCTCCTGCCTCAGCCTCCCAAGTAGCTGGGACCACAGGCACCCGCCACAATGCCTGGCTATTTTTTGGTTGCAGCCATCATTGTTGTTTGGTGGGCTCAGGCTGGATTTGAACCTGCCACCTTGGGTGTACGTGGCT
>CAUYQV010140468.1:0-46516 GCA_963574575.1 Galagoides demidoff
TGAGTCTCCTGCCTCCACCTCCCAAGTAGCTGGGACTACAGGTGCCCACCACAACGCCCGGCCATTTTTTTTTTTTGGTTGCAGCCATCATTGTTGTTTGGCGGGCGGGGCTGGGGATTCGAACCTGCCACCTTAGGTGTACGTGGCTGGCGCCTTAGCCGATTGAGCCACAGGCACCGAGCCTCTCCTCATCTTCTTACAAGGACACTGAAGTACAGTCACACAAGATTAGGACCCCACCCTCACGCCATCATTTGACATTAATTACCATATTTCTTTCTTTTTTTTTTTTTTTTTTTGAGACGGAGCCTCAAGCTATCCCCCTGGGTAGAGTGCCATGGTATCACAGCTCATAGCAATCTCCAACTCCTGGGCTCAAGCGAGTCTCCTGCCTCAGCCTCCCAAGTAGCTGGGACCACAGGCGCCTGCCACAACGCCCGGCCATTTTTTGGTTGCAGCCATCATTGTTGTTTGGCGGCCCGGGCTGGGGATTCGAACCCGCCACCTTAGGTGTATGTGGCTGGCGCCTTAGCCAACTGAGCCACAGGCGCCGAGCCAATTACCATATTTCTGATAGAATCACATTGGAAATTAGGGCTTTAAAATTCATATATGAATTTGGGAGAACACAATGAGTTCATAAAACTCCATAACGTAAAAATGCAGTAGTGTTAAACTTTTTATCCCTTATGTCTTGACCTAGAGTAAAAATGAGTAATTATTTGTTGGACTTAGTTGATAGGATAGGCTATAGAACTCCCCTGTTTGGAAGTTTCAGCTGTTGGTCCTTACTTATAAAAAGTGAAGTCCTTAACTCACCCTCCAAGCTTCTAAATCAGCTATGTTTCTACTTTGACCTGGCTATAATATTTTCCAAATAAACTACACTCCATGTATACTGAGTTTGTTTCTGTCTCCTTAATCCAATCAGATGTGTTTTCGACTCACTCAAATTGTTCTCTGAGCCTGGCATATCACTCTTTTCTCTTCTAGCATGGCCTTTTTTAAAATTTCAAATTAATATGAGGGTACAGATTTTTAGGTTACATTGTTCTCACTTCAAAGTAGAAGAGCCTTTCACCCAGGGGGGGCATGCTGAACATCCTCACATTGTGCACATTAGGTAAGTTACAGCCAATTACCCTACCCCTCCTGCCAATCATCCTCACCCTCACCCCTCCTTACCCTTCCCTCTTGCTAGCCTATATTTGTGTTTTATTATTTGTATGGGTGTGTAATTGTTTATGTATTGGTTTCATATTAGTATTGAGTACATTGTATCTTTTTTCTATTCTTGAGATACTTTACTAAGAAGAATATATTTCAACTCCATTCAGGTAAACATAAAAGTTGTAAAGTCTCCATCTTTTCTTATGGCTCATAGTATTCCATGATATATGTATACCACAGTTTGTTAATCCATTCATGCATTGATGGGCATTTGGGTTGCTTCCACAATTCGGCAATTATGAATTGAGCTACAATAAACATTCTGGTGCAAATGTCTTTGTGGAAAAATGATTTTTATTCTTTGGCATAGATACCTAGTAATGGAATCCCAGGATCAAATGGAAGGTCAACACTTAGTTCTTTAAGAATTTTCCACACTTCTTTCCATAAAGGTTGTAGTTTAGAATCCCACCAGCAGTGCAAAAGTGTTCTCTTCTCTTCACATTCACAGTAGTATCTTTAGATTTGGAACTTTGTTATATGTGCTAATCTTACTGGAGTTAGGTGATATTTCAGCGTAGTTTTTGTTTGAATTTCTCTGAAGGTTAAAAACAATGAGCATTTTTAAATGTGTTTCTTGGCCATTCTGTCATCTTCAGAGAATTTTATTTTCAAATATCTTGTTTGCTCTTTTCTTGTTGATTAACTTAAGTTCTTTATAGAATGTAGTCATCAGGCTCTTGTCAGTTTCAAGCAAGCAAAAATGCAACCAAATTTTTACTTTGGTTATGGTGCCCTTAGTTGTGTGAAAGCTTTTTAGCTTGATCAAATTCTAGTTATTTATTTTTGTTGTTGCTACAATTGCCAGGGGCCTCGTCCTCATAAAATCTTTTCCAGGCCAATATTTTCAACTGTTTTTTTCTATACTCTCTTCTAGAATTTTTATTGTTTTGTATCTTAAATTTAAATATTTTATTCAGTGAAAATCAATTTTTGTCAATGGTGAAAGGTGTGGGTCTAGTTTCAGTCTTCTACATGTGGCTAACCAGTTCTTTCCCCAGTGCATATTTTTGTTAGGCTTATCAAAGATCAAATGACAATTTGTGGATGGGTTCATTCCAGATTCTGTACTCTTTTTTATAGATCTATGTCTTTATTTTTGTGCCAGTACCATGTTATTTGATCACTATATTTGTAGAATAATCTGAAGTCTGGTAATGTGATGCCTCCAGATTTGTTTTTATTTCTAAAAATTGTGATGGCTATTTGGGGTTTTTTGGTTCCATTCTATTTTTTTCAAGTTTTTCGAAGTATGACATTGGTGCTTTGATGGGGATTGCATTAAATCTGTAGATTACTTTGGGTAGTATGGACATTTTAACAATGTTGATAATTCTCAGCCATAAGCGTGGTATGTTCTTCCATTTATTTATGTCTTCTGGTATATCTTTTTTCAGGATTTCATAGTTCTATTTGTGGAGATCTTTCAAATCCTTTGCTATATATATTCTCAGATATATCATCTTTTTGGAGCTACTGTTAAGGGTACTATGTCTTTGATTTTATTCTCAGCTTGACCATTGTCATATGTGAAGACTACTGACTTGTGAGCAATGATTTTGTATCCTGAGATGCTGCTGTATTTCTTTATCACTTCTAAGAACTTTGTAGTAGAGTCCCTGGGGCTTTCCAGATATAAGATCATGTCATCTGCAAAGAACAAGAGTTTGACCTCTGTCCCTATTGAATACACTTGATCTTCTTCTCTTGCCTAATTGCACTGGCTAGGACTTCCGGCACTATATTGAATAACAGAGGTGACAGTAGGCATCCTTGTCTAGTTCCAGATCTGAGTGGAACTGCTTTCAGTTCTTGATCTGACCAAGAGTTTATCTATTTTATTAGCCTTTTCAAAGAACCAACTTTTTGTTTTTTCTAAATGATGTTTTTGGTTTCAATTTCACTTAATTCTGCTCTAATTTTGGTTATTTATTTTCTTCTGTGTTTGGGGTTGGATCATTCTTCTGTTTCTAGTTGCTTGAGATGGTACATTAGGTTGCTGACTTGATCTCTTTCTGTTTTATTGATGAAGACTTCTAGTGCTATAAATTTCCCTCTTAGGACTACCTTTACAGAATCCCATGGGTTTTAATAGTTTGTAGCTTCATTATCATTTTGTTCCAGAAATCTGATGATTTTCCTTCTTCTTCTTTTTTTTTTTTTTTTTGAAGTTTTTGGCCAGAGATGTGTGTGAACCTGCCACCTCCAGCATATGGGGTCAGTGCTCTACTCTTTGAGCTACAGGCACCACCCTGATTTCCTTCTTTATCCCATCTGTGACCCAGTTATCATTCAACATAAAGCATAAAGTTATTTAGTTTCCATGACTTCATTCCTGTTGCTATTGAGTTCAACTTTTACAACATGATGGTCCAAGAAGATACAAGGAAAAAATTCTATTTTTTTTAATCTGTTGATGTTAGACTTGTGTCCTAAGATATGATCAATTTGGAGGGATGATCCATGGACTGATGAAAAGAATGTGTATTCATTCTGTTTTGTGACTGTTAAGTCCATTTGTTCCAGGGTCATGTTTAAGTCCATTATTTTTTTGTTAAGTTTCTGCTTGGAAGATCTATCCAATACTACCAAAGGGGTGTTAAAATCTCCATCTATTATAGTGCAGAAAGATATATTGTTCAGATCAGTTAGGGTCTGTTTTATAAATTGAGGAGCATTTAGGTACGATGTGTAAATGTTAATTATTGGAATCTCTTCATCTTGTGTGCTTCCTTTGGCAAGTATCTAGGTCCATCTTCGTCTTCCTTTATTTTCATTGGTTTAAATCCAATTATATCTGCAAATAAGATTGCAATCTCTGCTTTTGTCTGCCTTTCATTTGCCTGGATTAGTTTTTTCCATCCCTTTACCCTGAGTCTTATTTTATCCTTTGAGGTTAGGTGTGTTTCTTGCAGACAACAGATATCTGGCCTGAGCTTTTATTTCTATTCAGCCAGTCTGTGACTTTTTAGAGGAAAATTCAAGCAATTCATAGTTATTGAGAGATTTGATAGATATGGTGGAGTCTTGGTCATCTCATTTGTCAGAGATCCAGAGCTTATTTTTATCCCTTTAACCATTGTGGAAGTTAGGCTTCATTGTTTAATTTCTGTTGTGTTTACTGTGGTGGTGGACCATCTTACTTCTTGTAAAGCTGGACTAGTTATGGCAAATTACCTCAATATTTGTATGTCAGGAAAATGTTTGATTTCTCCTCCACAAGTGAAACTGTTTAGCAGAATGAAGAATCTTGGGCTGAAAACTGTTATGTTTTAGAACGTTAAGGGTCAATTAACATCCTCTTCTTGCTTGAAAAGTTTCATCTAAAAGATCTGTGGTCATCCTGACATTTTTAATATTTTTCACGTTGTAGGGAAGACTTTTTTTTTGCCAGGCTGGTTGCAGGATTTTTTCCTTCTTATTAACTCTGTGAAAGTTCATTACAATGTGTCTAAGAGATGCTTTGTTTGGATTGAGTTGTGCTGGAATTATGAAACTATCTACCATTTGACTTTCTATGTCACTTTGGAAATTCTCCAACATAATGTCTTGGAGAAGAGCATTCATGCCTTTTGGACCATACTCTTCCCTTTCAGGAATCCCTATGATACGAATGCTTGATATTTTGGTATGATCTCAACACTGTCAGATAATATTTTGTTTTTGTTTGCCCTTTTTTCTGCCCTTTGAATGCTTGGCATAATTTAAAAGTCTTCCCTTTAATTTCTGAAATTCTTTATTCTCCCTACTCAACCATGGCTTAGGGTCCTTGCTGTATTTTGAAGCTCCTCAAATGCCTCTTTCATTTCCCTAAGCTCTGATGTATCTTTCCTCATTATGTCCATATTCTTGTTGACTTTGTCTTTGAATTCATAAATTTTTTGAGACAAGTTTTGAAGTTTTTTTTTTTTTTTTTACATTTCTAGTTCCATCTTTTCCTCCATTCCAATTATCTTTTTTGCCATCTATATTCGGAATTCTATTTCTGGCATTTTAGCAATTTCTCCATAGATGATATTTTTTGTTGTATTCATCTCTGTAATCTATTGGGGGAGTTGATCTGCTCTGATTTTTCACATTGCCAGAGTTCTTCTGCTGCTTCCTCCCATGAGTATTTTCAAGGTTTTTAAAAAATATTTTAATTATATTTTTATCTGAAAAGATATGTTGTGCTTGAATGATTATTAAGAGATAATTTAACTGGGTGCATTTAGGAAACTCTGTGCTAACTTATTTTCCAATTAAAACTGGTGGGGTGAGATTGGATCAGGAGGCCCCAGGAATTGGAGTTAACCATCCCTTCTTCAACGAGCTGGGTCTTGTAATTATGGCTTCCCCCCCCCCACACACAGCTTTGCATAAATGCTTTTCAGGGATGCAGCCAGAGACTTGAAGGCCAGCTTGATAAGATAGCACAGCTGGTTCTGTCTTGATATCACCCTACCCTTTACCCAACCTTAAGGGGTTGTGGTAATTTTGTTGGAATCTCTTCTGAACAAAAATAAAAATACCTGTAGTCCCACCCCTGGCTGGTGAGAGCTGGAGGAGGGGAATTAATGGACAGACCTTTGAATCCGCCCCTCAGTGCTGTAACTCCATCCTGCCACTCAAATAAAGTCAAACAAGTGGTGACACAACAGTCCCAGAGAACAGAGGCAAGAGATAAAAAATCAATGGACACCTCTGGCCAAGAGTTCTAGACAAACTCACTCAGGCAGCATTAGTAATACCCACTCAAACAAGTTCACAGTCTCCAGATGATCAGAAAACAAAAATCCATGGTGAGATCTGTCTGATAGTCCCCAGGGGACTGGAGAAGGGTCTTTTCTAGTGGGAAAGAGTGTTGGGATAGTCGTCTTTCTCTCTACTGAAGTCATAATTGTAGCATCATTGTTTCCATGCTGCAGCTCAGGGGCCCATGCAATGTCTCCACCACTCAGCAAATGTGCCAAACACTTCAACCTCTGCAGGGAGCAGTCTGTCAGGCAACCAGGATAGGGGGAAAGGTGAAATGTGGGATCTGAATTACATACATGCCAGGCAGGAACCTGGGCTAGAGGTGGGACCTCCCTAGTGTAGGAGGAACAGGATTTAGTGACTCTATTTCATGGAGTGAGATAAAAGGTCCTTTGTTCCCTGCTCACTGGCAGAAAGCCTGCTGTGGACCTTCCCAGGTTGGGGAGGAGTTTCTTGTCCCCTTGGCAATGGGTGCCTTCTGACTAGCTGCTGAGCACCTAAACTTTGTTATCTGTCATCCTCTTTCTTGCCCTTGCAGCTTGTCTCAGCAGGGGTGAGGGGCATCTCACTTTCTCTGTGCTCAGCTCCCCCTCTTTGGCTTCTCTGAGTCCACTTTAGTCCAACTTCTCTCTCTTTAGACAGGAGACTCTGGTGAAAGCTACTTCTAGTCAGCCATGTTGACTTCCCTCACAACATGACCTTTCTAATTGACCATTCCAAGCCAATTCCAATGTTTTTTCCCATAAGGTTTCATTAATATTTATTTTATTCAGCAACTGTAGTTAACCATTTCTTCTCCCCTCCCACAAAATGATGTTAAAGAATGTATTCTATTTCAACGTAATTGAATTAGTTGTTTGCATAATTGTCTCCCTCAGTCATCTGATTTTCTTTCTTGCTTCTTCTAGGTCTCAGAGGAATGGGAATCATATCCCTTCTAAATTGGAGAATTCTATAAAAAAAATTTAAAATATAACTTTTTAAATGGGGAAATTTCAGAGAAGAAGAAAGAGCAGATTTAGAATTTGTTGGTTTGGTCTACCATGTTATCCAGCTAAATAAAATCACTATTGAATTTTCTCCCTTCAACACTTTGAAAGACTTGGAAGAGGAAAGGTACTATTGGAGAGGACTTTGAATAAAGTTTGTCTCAGATATGATATGTAAAGAATTCTCTTTTTTTCATTGTTGTTTATCTTACATTATGTTTTTTACTTTCCAACAAAGAAAAGAGTGGGTTTATGAATAGAATTTGAATAAGAAGTTCAAAAATATTCTTACAAGTAATGATTTTCAAATTCATTTTATGAGGAAAATGAATCAATATAGAGAACAATATCAAAGTCAAGTGACTTACAGAAAGTCTATTTCTTAATACAAAGGCGACTTTACTAGCACATATACTTAGAAAAATATAGCACAAAATAAATCAGTTATGTATTCAGTAATTTAGTACACACATATCACCACAGTTTCTTGGATGAGAATACAGTCTGTAGTGACACTCCTAAAGGATTCTGGTTAAGTCTGTCACCAAATATAAAACAGTTGAGTGTTTTATAAAACTTTTTGGTTTGTAGTTTTTAATGTTATGTAGGTGATACAAAAATAATTTTAATGACTATGTGGTGAATATTTTTCCAAACTGTGATAGCTAACATTAATAACTCCCTGTACTTTTCAAATATACCCTGGACTTTCTATTTGTTCTGCTGTTTATTCCATAGGTTCTAATCTTCCTTCTTCCAACTTAACATTCTGTAATCAGTCCTATGCACTTACTGCACATCAGAACAACAATCCAGCAGCACTTTTCAATGCTTCTTATGTGCTAGTATACGCTAAGTACTTTGCACATACTACCAATCATATTACATCATCATAGAGATGACTTTGGAGGGCTAAGAATGTTAGCCCTCCAAAGGGCTAGCAGTATTGGTTGATTTTTCTTGTTTATTCTCATGACTCAAAAGTCTTATGTGCTCTTTAGTACCAGAAATTATAATCAGAGACCTTTTCTTTTAAAATATATGTGCTTGAAATAGTTTTGATTCCAAATACATCTTGAACTAAGAGTTGGCTAATTCTAGGCCTTCAATCTAAACATATTTTGCTTGTTCCAAATAAGAATAGAAGGTGTAAATAGAGTCTAAGGCCATAATTATAAACAACTAATGATGAAGCCCACTGACCTGTTTGGAACTTAAGTAATATCTTATCAACCATACTCCTAGCACTCCCTCATCCTTTCAAAGCTCCCATTGTTCGTCATTTGAAACACTATGTCCATATTATTTAGCACCCACTAAGATATGAGAACATGCAGTATTTGTCTGTGTTTGACTAGTTTGATTTACAATAATGTCCTCCTGTTTCATCCATGTTAAGGAAGAAAATTGTTTTCATTTTTTATGGCTGAATAGTATTACATTGTACATGTACATCACATTTTCTTTATCTAGTCATACTTTGATACATTTAGGTTGATTCCATACATTTGATACTGTAAATAGTGCTGCTATAAACATATGAGGGCAGATATCTTTTTGATGTGATTTCTTTTTCTTTGTGTAGATACCCAGTAGTGGGATTACTAGATTTAATGGTAGTTGTCCTTTCAGTTATTTGAGAAATATCTATACTGTTTTTCATAGAGATTGTACTCATTTACATTCCCACCAGCAGTGTGTAGGAATTCTCTTTTCTCCCTATCCATACGAACATGTTTTGTTTTTGTCTTTTTAACAATAGCTATTTTGACTGGTATAAGATTATATCTCATTGGGGTTTTAATTTTCACGTCTCTGATAATCAATGATGTTAAACCTTTCTTTCATAAGCCTGTTGGTGTTTGTATGTTTTATTTAATTATTTTGAGAAAATGTCTATTCATGTTCTTTCCCCACTTTTTAATGAGGTTATTTGTAGTTATTTGTTGTTGCTGATTTCCTTGAAAATTCTGAGTATCAGTCCCCATGGTTTGAAAATATTTTCTCTGAATCTTCAGTTTTTTGTTAATGGGGTTGATTATTTCTTTTGTTGTCCAGATCTCTTTAGTTTAATTAAATTCACACTTGTCTATTTTTGTTTTCATTGACTTTTCATTTGAGGTCTTGGTCATTCATTCTTTGCTTATAGCAATGTCCACAAGAGTTTTCTCTAAGTTTTCTTCTTGTATTTTTGAAGTTTCAGGTATTACATTTAAGTTTATTATCCATCTTAAGTTGAGTTTTTTATATAATGAGAGACAAGGACACAGTTTTATTATTCTGCATATTGCCATCCAATTTTCCCAGTACCATTTTTTGAAAGGGGTGTCCTTTCCCCATGTATGTTGTAGTTGACTTTGTCGAATTTAACTTTGTTATAAATAGATGACATTATTTTTTAGGTTCTCTGTTCCATTGATTTGGGGGTCTGTTTTAATCCTAGTACTATGCTGTTTTGTTTACTATGCCCTTGTGATATAATGTAGAGTCTGGTAATGTGATGCTTCCAGCTTTATTCTTTTGCTTTGAATTGGTTTGGCTATTCAGGCTCTTTTTTGGTTTTATATGAATTTTAATTTTTTTTCCTAATTTTGTGCAAAATGAGATGGGTATTTTGATAGAAAATTGCATTGAACCAGTAGGTTGCATTATTGGACAACACAGTTACATTTTAGTGATATTCATTGTATCAATCTAATCTGTGACCATGGGATATTTTTCACTTGTTCATATAATCTACAGTTTCTTTCATCTGTGTTTTGAAGTTTTCCTTGTAGAAATCTTTCAGCTCCTTGTTGAATGAAGTTTCATAATTATGCTTTGGAAAATTCCTTCCTCTGGATGCTAAATTTTGTTACAGAGAAGGCTCTGAGAGGATTTCATGTATACTTCATTTTCAGCACTTCATCAAATACCACTTAACTGTCCCTAGCCTTTCATAGTGGCTAATAGTTTTTCTCCAGGTTATGGAGAAATTATGGTAATGTCTCTATGAATATTGTTCCTCTCACCATATTTTAAGAGATTCAGTTTTCCTTCTAATTTCAGTTCTGTGGTAAGTTCAAGGTAAAGCACTGATTTTAAGTTTGTTTAGGTTTTTCTTGTTGTAAAGATGAGAGACTAGCTCTTCACATATTGCACCTGAAATTGGAAGTTCTAGGTTACCAGTTTTTGCTTAAAATATTTTTACCATATGAACTCCTAACATTTTGATCACCTGTGTTTCTTCTATCAAAGAGCAGACAGGAGAGAATCCTGGAAGAAAATAACAACATTATGATATCAAAAGAGCACATTGCAGAGTTTGTAATTTCAGCTATTATATTTCCAATGTTGAGGGACTGGAATACTACAAAAATTCATATCTTACTAATGTAGTAAAGTTTTAAAACTCATTGTATTACAAATGGGATATATACAAACAAAAAGCAAAAATATCTCCTTTATTCAATTTGTAATGAATCTGTTGTTACTTATAAGGCCACTTAATGGTTAGTTAGAAAATTAATAATTTAATTTAGTCTCCTTTGGTAAATTTTGCCTGCTAAGTGGTTCAAACTAGACTCCCTTAGTAAACTTAGTCTGCTAAGTAGTTTAAAAGCTGATTAAGAAATATTATCACCAGGTTAAAAAATTATTAGTATTTCTCTAGATCCTAATGCTTTCCCCATGATTAGATTCTTAATGGAAGACATATGGTTTATAAAATGTCATTGCTTGTTTTTTGGTTAAAAAGGAAAAGATCCTCAGATTCTTCTGATTTATTTTACTGTATCCTATTTTGTCTGGTCACTGGGAGTTTTGATGATCTCCATTATGAAGTGTAAGATTGACATTATCCTTCTTATGCTGTTTCCTTAGAGCAGAGTGATACTTCCTTTGAAGGCCTTACCCTAGATCCTACTTGAGTAATATTCAAGATACTTGAGTAACTTCATTGCTATATATCCAACCCGTGGGCCCACTGGTCTCTAGGCTTGGGGTGCCTTTTCCTACCACGGCAGGAGGCATAGCATCTGATGTCTCTCATCTCAGTTTTCATATCATTTGGAACTGAGAACTATAGATAATTGCATCCTACTTCTATGTTAGAACTGTCAGAAAAAATAATCTGTTCCTAGAATCCTAATCTAGAATTAGTACCAAAATCCCTCTGCCAATGCTATTTTTGTCTTCCTATATCCATAGACTCTCTATCTGAGCCTAAGCCAATATAAGGGAATATAGAGATGCATCTAACTATCTAGATTTCTTTTTTCTCCCTCCCTATACTTCTCCCATTCTCTGTTTTGCCAGAAAGAATGAATCTTTCTTACATAATTCTACTTTTTAATTTCTTGCTAACAAGAATCTGAGCCCTACATACTTAGCCTTTAATATTTAAAATGTAATTTGGGATAAACCTTCCCAAGTATAAAACTTGGAGGATCATTTTCTTGGAATATAATTTTATTTCATTCTTATTCATTTTTGGTACAAGATATCACTCTGTTGCCCAGGTGACACTGTCATAGTTCACAGAAATCTCTAATTCCTGGGCTCAAGTTGATCTACCTGCCTTTGCCTCCCAAATAATGGGGAATACAGATGTGTTCCCACATGCCTAGCAAATTTTTCCAGTTTTTATAGATACAGGATCTCTCTATGTTGTCTGTGTTCATCCTAACCACCTGGCTTCAAGCACTCTTCCCTCTTGGGCCTCCCCAAATACTATGATTACAGATATGAGCCACTATGACCAGCCTTGAGTTATAACTTTAACTTATAAGTTGTGTATTTTCTTTGTATTTCTTATTTTAAAATGTCTAAATTCTCCACAATTAGATAGATTCCGAGATCTGAGTAGAATAATCATAAAGGTTGTGCATTAGAAAAGTTAAAAGAGAACATACATTTTTGTTGTTGTTGTTGCTGCTGCTGATGTTGAGACAGAGCCCTGCCCTATACCCTGGGCAGAATGCGGTGGCATCATAGCTCACTGCAACCTCAGACTCCGGCTGTGAGCATCCTACTGCCTCAGCCTCCAGAAGCCACTGGGATGATAGGCGATTGCTGTGATGTTGGCTGGGTTGGTTTTTGTTTTGTTTTGGTTTTGAGTTTTTTATGAGTTGGGGTTCTTACTCTCACTCAGACAAGTATCAAACACCTGAGCTCAAGCAGTTCTCCTCCTCAGCCTCCCACAGTGCTGGGATTATAGGCGTGAACCACTGCACCCAGAGGGAACACACATTTTTGACATCCATATGGTTACCAGCATTAAACCAGCTATCCTCTGAATTAGGTTTGGCCTCTGTTTTGTAGATGAGGAAACTGAGATTCATAAAGAATAAGTGTTGTTCATGTTCACTCAAAGAATAAGGGAGACGGTAATGTTGGTACCTGTGGCTAAACATAGAACCCAGGCTATTTTCTCTTGTCTGCTTAAGATTTTATCACCTTCATGAGGTTCTCCTTACCTGTAAAGTTAGAAAAAAGAAAATTCTGGTGTGCTTTCATAGCATGGATGTAACCTTCATACAACAAACTTTATTGATCAAATACTATGACCCAACCATAGTGCTTGTCACTGGGAATACAGCTATGAAAAAGTCAGAAGAGATTTGTGAACTCATAAAGTAGATAATTTTCCAGAAGATACAGGGATGTTGACAGAAAATTAAATTTTATTTTTATAAGTGTTAGAATAAAGGAAGGACAATGAATTCCTTATTTTTTAAAAAATTCTCTATGGTTATTTTTTTCTCTGTACCTAATATCTTAGGCATTTTGATAATTGTCTCATTTATATACAGGCCTTTCTCTTCTTCTATTTTATCTCCTTGAAGGTTTAAAGACCTAGAATAAGACCTGTCATTAAGTAGCCAGTGGAGTTGAAATAACATTATACTGACAGTCCAAAAAACTTAGGTTTCACTCTCAACTCAGTTGCTTAATTAGTTGAACGACCTCAGGAAAATTCTCTGACCTGTCTTGAGATTTAGTTTCCTTCATCTATAAACTGAAAATAATAACAACTTTTCCAAGTTGTTATGCTAAATGAGTTAATACATGGGAAAATATGTGCACAAAGCTACAGAGAAATACGGTGGTAAGGAATCTACTTTGCAAATATTTAATATCCTAGAGTTAAATTATACAAGGCTAAACACTATAAAACATACCGCATCTAAATATTAAAAGCCTTTCTACAGGATTTTTATAAAAAATATTAAAGATTTTTCAATAATTATAGGCCAGCCTACCTTGGAAAATATTTTGCCATTCCAGTAATAACTTCATATCAACAAAGGAGGTCCTTAAAACATCATATTCTTCAGGCAATTCAATACTCAGATCTTTTTAGACACCCTAAATTTCATCTAGGAAAAAATTTATAGGGTGGCAAGTTTCCCAGATATTGGAAATAAATTAAATGTGGAGGCTTACAGGAAGACAACAAGGTCTTAAAGACCAAATAACATATAAAACATTTTGTAAAGACAACGGTGATGGTAAAGAGAAACCATAAATACCATCAGAATAGAAGCAGGACATCATAGTGAAACAGATTATATAGTTTTAGAGTATTGTGAGACCACATGATATGTTAAAATAGCACTGTCACAAGCTTATTTGATTGAACTAAAAGAGTATGGCTGGATTCATAGTTACCCTGATAAGAGATGCAGAAAGACAAAAATCAAATAAGCTGTCTTCAGGCTTATCCACAAACAGCCTAAAATTGGTAAGATTAATATCCAGAAACTAAGCTTGCAATTATCTGTGAAATGTGTTGGTCACTTCCAATTTCTTAATGAACATCAAGAAAAGTAATTTACAAGGTCATAGAGATGGGTAAACTGGCAAATTTATGAACCTATCCCAATATTACCTGCTGGTCTGGTAACTCCCACATGATTGATATTGCAGCATGGGTGGCAGCAACCTGGTGCATTATCAATTTCAAGAGTTGCGTGGTCATACCACTGGTTCCAAAACATCAATATATAAATCAAGAGATCAACAGTAAAATTTCCATTTTAATAACAAAGAATATACCGATTAACTCAAATGAGGATCTTACTGTTGAGTCAACATTTGTTTTTCACACATAAACACGAAATATACCCTAAATTATTTATGAAATGCAAGCACAATATATTACCCTGGCACCATTTTTTCAGAATTGCTAGAAGGCTGGCTCAGGACAGAACTCAGTCTTTGACTGTAACGGTTACCTACCAAAGGATTGCACTTAGTTTCTGTGGCCTTAGGCAAGTAATCAAGCTAATCAGAATATCTGCCAGTATCATATGCCTATCTGGTCAGAAATATCTAACCAATTTTGAAATCTCCATAAAATCTCCTGAAAGAATCTACTGAATTAACTTCAGAAAAGAAAAAAATATTCACACTGAAGGTGTAACACCAATTGTGTAAGTACAAGGTGAGGAGGCCACAGATAAGAACAAAAATAGAAAAGAAATCTAGAGTATTTACTTGGTATATATTTCTAATCAACCAATCATGTTACATGGATTTCTAGATTTATTAAATAAAGGAGGAACTCATTTGAATAGCTGTCTGAAGTATCAGTTTATAAAGCACTTTCATCTCATTTGCTGGAGGAGGCATAAAATGTAAGTAAATGTAGGTAAATTTCCCCAAATCACAAATCTATTGCCATAATCTGGAAATAGAGCCACATCTGACTCCAGTGGCTACATGTTCTTTCTTTGTCTGAAATCACACTAATGAGGAAATTCAAAAGAATTATAGATGTTTTTTCTAGGCATTGGAAGGCATGAAGAATTGTGAGGACAAGGAAAAATCACAATTTTATGCCTCGAATATCTCATGATCTATTAATGAAACCAAAGATAATGGAGGAGCAAACAGAATTTAAGAAAAGTAAGTTATCTACTCCAATAGAAAAATCGAAGGAAATGAATGGACTACGCTAGTGGCAATGAATTTCTTTGCAAGAAATATGCTCAAGCAGAAACTAAATATTTCCCAACAGAATTATTACAGAGGAAATTTAAATATTTTGAAATGGCCATGTCAGATGATACTAACCTCTGACCTTCAGAATTTTTAGGATTCTATGATACTGAAATACAAATAAAATATAGGAAATATCTGGACTAAACCTGGCTTCTTTTCTTAATCCAAGTTACCCAAAGAATGGCTACTAAGAAATAGTGGAAAGATGGACAAAAGGAAATAATCTTAGTTGACTTCAGAAACACAGCTTCGGTTTCAGTACAACAGAACTCTACTGTCCACGACACTTGGGTTCCCAAGAGATGACGCTCAGTGATGCTATTTAAGCAAGTGCATCAAGTAACTCACCTCAGTACCTGCCTGAGGACCTGCTTCCCTGAGGACCAAATAACAGTTTATCATTGGTTTAATAACACTCTGCGCTGAGGTCTCCTGCCTCTTCTTTTCTCCATTACTGATTGGCTGCATGACCCTGATCAAGTTACAGCTGTCTCATGGGTGTGCTGAGCAGCACTAGCAGTCTTTCAATCTAATTTACTGTAGGAGTAAAAAGGAACTCAGGAATGATCTATCGAGGTAGTGACAATGCACAGGAGACTGCAAACTCCATAACATGGGGTTTGCCACAAAAGTGATATCCAGGTCAGTAGTGAAATATCCAATTAGAAAATTAAAATTGCAAATATTCATCTTATCACATACACATGAGGTAACTTACATATGCATTGTAAAGTACTAAGTTGTCATAAGGACTAATGTGGGGTCCTTTTGTGGTCTTTTAAGATGGGAGTGTCTCACGTAGACACAATACTAGTAATGGGGTCCTGGATATTTGACAAGGCGTGCTGTCCAAAACAGAATGAGGTGAAGTCACAACAGTTCTATACCATGCTCAAATACATAGGCTATTTGTATTTGCATGTATTATTACCAGACATCCTCATAATATCAACAGTAGTGGGTACAGTTTTCCCTATGGCACATAAGCACATGGGGGAAAATTTCATCACTGATAAATAATTATTTGTCCCAGTTCAGTTTTTATTATTTATGCTATTTTGGGCATCTGACTTTACTACACTGATATGCCATTTTTAATATAGTATGTGTATAACAGTAATGTCTACATTTTAAGACATAAAATATGTAAAATTATGAGCACATTATCATGGTAATAACAGTAAAGAACTATAATTCAATAAAACACCATGATAACATAACCTAAACATGATTTGCAATAGTTTACTTTCTTTCTTTCCTCCAAACCTGATTCTTAAATAGAGACAGGCTAAAGTTCTTACCATTGATGAAAATACGGTTGGGATGAAGAAAACAGAAGGGAGGACATAGTGAAGAAAAATGGGGTGTGCAAAGGAAAAGTCAGGATGAAAAATATCAGGCAACCTCTTCACTGAAAGCAAAAAGGTAAATGCTAGAATCCTTGTCATCAGTAATCTCTTGGTTTACTGTGTCCCAGGGAATCAGGGAAACCTGTCCCTGTTGGTTAACCAGGAAGTTCCTGGAGGTCCCAAACAGTTAGAGGACCGAGAATCATTCCCATCAATATTTAAGCCACTGCTAAAAAAAAATCATATATATATATACTACTAGGTATATTAAACAGCCCTGGAACTGGCACCTATAACTACACTGGAATTTCCAGTAGCCAGCTGTGCAGGTTAACTCATTATTTCATTAACCTAACAACCAGTCCTTCACTTTAAGGAGCTTTTCTGAACCAAGTCTATCAAATTATAAGAGTAGTTTTCCTCTATAATAACCACTCTCATATACTAAGATATTCTTCTGTTTTTAGAAGAATTACAGGATAATAAGGACTCTATTCTTACTCATTGTCCATCATGTATTAATAACACAAATTAATTCTCATTTAATAGCATTGATCCTGAGACATTAAGAACACTACTATCCTCCTTCATAGATGAGGAGATTAAAGCTTAGAGAGGCCAAGCTAACCAACAAGCTTGCGCATTGTTTCAGTTATCTAATGATGTGAGACAAACCACGCGGAAATATAACATCTATTATTTTATCTGCTCACAATTCTACCACATATCGGTAGAGTCCCTGGAGTCCATGACAGATTGGATTGGACCCAGTGCATGGGGTCAGCACCACAGGGCTAGATGCGGGGTGGGGAACAGCACAAAGTTTGGGGCAATTGGAGTGTCCTCCAGGCGGGGGCAGGACAGGAGAGCTGGATGAGTGGCATGTGTGATACCGCAAAGATGGCTATTCTCTGGGTCCTCTGCCATTTCTCCACAAGGGTATCACGAACTTCTCTGCACAGACATTTTACAGTTGCTAAAGAGAGTATTTCAGAAAGTGTGTGTGTACTAATCTCTCACTGGCCACGAGTGACATGAAAAAGCGCTTTCACTGTGGGAGAGATCTAAACAAAACGTAGGAGACAAGGAATGTTGCAGAGGTATTTTAGGGAGTCAAAAGAAATTTTAGAGAGCCAAAAGACACGTCCCATGAAAAGGGACATTTGGACAGACATTTAAAGTATATGTGTGTGCAAAGGGGAGAGGGTGTGTCATGTAAGACTAGAGAAAAAAATAAAACTAGAAGAGATATGTATTTAGTCCAGTCTTTCATTTTACAAGCAGGTAAACTGACACCACCGTAAGAAAAAGCCAAGCTAAATACACAAATATAATTATTTGCAAAGTCTAACCTTAGAATGCCAGTCACACCAAACTCTGGCAGAGGAGGGGCTATCCCAGAGCAGCCTGCGGTAGTGCCGGAGAATGGAGAGAGAACGCGTGTGCTAAGTGAGGCCTGAGGGGAGAAAAAGACCCGCGAGTGAAGAGGGTGAAAGTCCATGCCTGTGAAGACCCTGAGAAACCCACCTGAGAATCCACCCACCTGAGAATCCACCCACCTGGGAATCCACCCACCTGAGAATCCACCCACCCGGGAATCCACCCACCCGAGAATCCACCCACCTGTGAATCCACCCACCCGGGAATCCATCCACCTGAAAATCTACCCACCTGGGAATCCACCCACCCGGGAATTCACCCACCTGAAAATCCACCCACCTGAGAATCCACCCACCTGGGAATCCACCCACCTGAAAATCCACCCACCTGGGAATCCACCCACCTGAAAATCTACCCACCCGGGAATCCACCCACCCGAGAATCCATTCCCCCCCCCCCCAGAGAATCCACCCACCCAAGAATCCATCTCCTCGGGAATCCATCCACCCACCAGAGAATCCGCCAGCCTGAGAATCCACCCACCTGGGAATCCATCTACCTGGGAATCCGTCTACCTGGGAATCCACTAGGAACATCCCCCCGCCTATGTGGCCGGGCGGGAGCGCCGTTTCTTTCTACTCATCTTCTTTGTCTACCTCTCTCTATTGAAGTACCTGTCTTGGAAAGTAAGCTCCTCAAGGGCAAAAGTGACTCATTTTGACTACAGAATAAAATAAAATCAGATAGGTAAAAAATGCTATAGGATTATGAAAACGGTGGAACATGTGTGGTCTCTGAAATTTCCTAGGAGAATGAGTAAAGCATCAGCTATGTAGCAGGTTTTGTTCTATTTTACGGAGTTTATATTTAATCAATTTAACCAGGAAGGCTATAAGGTAGGTGTGTTTTTAATCTCTTTTATCCAAAAATGAGAAAACTAAATGTGAAAATGGCTAAATGACTTGCCCCATGTCACACAGCTAGCAAGTGCAACATCCAGGATTTAAAATTTGACTGGTATCCTGTGGTGCTTTTAATCCAACCAAATCCAATCCCAAAGACAGGACAGGAAGGTTAAAATCCTGCAAGACGTGAATGCTGGATCATTCATTCCTAACGTGATTATTTGGAAATAATGTACCATCTCTGAGTCTGAGAACTTTCATTTCCAGAATGAGAGTTAGACAAATCTATTTCTTACACGTACTTCGTCTCCAAAATATTGTTTCTAGCATTTGTGGAATATTGAAAACACAACACTATTCAATGCAGCGCCATCTGGTGTTCACTAATGAGATTACTTTATGTTTTGTTAAAAAGGAAAAATAAATCCGTAAAGAATTCCAAAATACACAAGTATTAAATATGCACTATTTACCCGAGTCATACCCCACCACATATTCCCTTCATATCTTTGTATGATGTTTACAAATTAGGTCTTTAAATAGTAAAAGCATTAATACTAACCGACTAGTCATACAATGGTGCATGTGGGGATAGACACCACCTTCACATACAAATGGAGTAGATTCTACCAATTCCTATTCACAACAAAATAAGTAATAGAACCCATCACATTTCTATGCAATTAGTGTTAAGTACATTTTAATCCCATGTGGCTGCAGTCTTTTGAACAGTAACCAGTACTATTGTATTTGAACTGTGTAATTATACACTGGATCTCTCAGTGGCACAAAATGTATAATTATGAAGTTCTTTACAATATCAAAAGAGAAACAACTGTGTGGTGTGAGGAGGCAGTCACAATGGGGTTATACTGCCTGTGATTCCACGTCCCTTAGTTCAGTGCCTACTTAACTTCCTATACAGTGTAATTAGACATGGGGTTGGTTGGAAGACAAACCATATCTAATATATTAACAGCATCTCTTATTCACAAATAGCTAGAAAGTATTCCACCATGTTCATGCCAATAGCTTCCCTTGCACATAATGCAAGTAATTTTCCATTCCACGTGGAATCACACTATTAGCTTTTGTGCTTTTAGAAACAAGATTCTAAAAATATTTCCCCAAGCCATTCACAATGCATCCCTAGTGTTTATATTGTATAGATTTTCCAGATTTGCAAAACATAATGTCTCAGGAGAGTAAAGGTGAATGAGGTCTGCTCAGCAAGTTAAGAAGGGATACAAGCTAAGCACAGCTAACTGTTAGATTTCTTGTTTATTTTCTTAATGGGAAGTTCTACTTTCTAAAACACATGGCTAAAGGATATGGCTACTTGTATGTAATATTTTTGGCACTTAATCATATAGGCTTCCATTTATTTTGTTTGAAAAAAAATTGAATATCTATAGAATTTGGGAGAAGAGTTTCAACAAATTAAAACCTTAGTGAGTGTAGGTTCACATGCGCCACTGACACAGTACATTTAAGGAAGTATTAATGAGAATACAGCATCCAGACCTCACGAAGTAGGCCCTCACATCCAGGCCCCACAGTGCCTTGGTCAGGGGAATGAATGATGAATGTTCTAGACATAATAGGGGAAATAAGATCAAGCTAAAAAAAATGGAAAGAACTTATGTTTAACCTAGGCTTAGAAAGAAATCATATTCCGAGAAAGTAAAAATTTTCAGATAATTAAAAGTAACATAGAAAGTGAAAGGGGGTGTAATAGGGAAGACTCAGAAAGCAGAAACTGAGATAAGGTGGAGAAGGGATCACTTTCTTGAGAAAATAAAAGTTGAACTGAAAACTAAATAATGGGAGGGAGTCAGTTGGTACAAATCCTGAGGAAGAAATTCTAGGCGGGGCAAAAGCAAGTGCAAAGTCCCTGGGGCTGAAAAATGAAAGAAAACCAGAGAACATGTAGGAAAAAGAGCAGGATTGTTAGTAGTGACTATTTTAATACTGTATGTGAAACCAGATAAACATTCTGGTTCAAAAAGAGGCTAGCATTGATTTGGAAATAAAACTAGGAAAGGGAAAATAAATTAAAACTCCAAACTGTAGAGTCAAATAATAGTGGAAATAGGTCATGTTGTCATAGAGTTCAATTTATTTTTCTCCATTTCAAAGAAGCTATTCATTATTTTAATTTAAAATATGTTAATGCTACATAACAATTTACTTCATCTTTGTATACACAAGTTTAGAGGCATTTGACATTTATTTCATTTCTATACAATTAAATGAGCATTAATGAGATGATGAAAACATTGTAGAATGTTAAAAGCCATTTGTGGATTAATACATGATTATTTTATTTATGATTTGATAATTAAACTGATTAGCCTGAATATTTTGAATATGAAGACATCCAAGAGAGTTAAGTTTTCTTTCTATTTTTTGAAGACAAGCAGAGAAGAAGGAGATTCTCCCACTTCTTTCTATAGAATTTGGGCTCTTTCTTAGGAAAGCCACATTGTAAAATTGTAAATACCATACCTGACTGCCACTTACAAAGCTGAAGAACTTAGGGAAATCACTGAATTTCTCTAAGCCTACTACATCACATGTAAAATATAATTACATTATATGGCATCTCTATTTATAATCTTTTCCAGTCTTCTAACATTCTGTGATTATTATATTTCTATTCTGTCCAAAAAGCATCTCTATATATTCTTTTTGTTACACTACAATTGTGTTATTATAATAAACTATTCCTGTAATACACAATGTGTACTAAGAATGCATATTCTTTTTTTGTTTTTTGTTTTTTAGACAGAGTCTCACTACGTCACCCTCAGTAGAGTGCTGTGGCATCGGCTCACAGCAATCTCCAGCTCTTGGGCTTAAGTGATTCTTTTGCCTCAGCCTCCCAAGTAGTTGGGACTACAGGCACCTGCCACAATGCCTGGCTATTGCAGCCTCCCCAGCCCTGCTGCTGGATTTGTGTGCCTGCACTCTCAGAGTTGCTCCTACAGCCAGAACTCCCTGGCTGTGGCAGTCGCCCTGGGAGCTGCACAGAAGGTTACTTCCCACAAAAATCCAGCTTCAGTAGAGTGAGCTCATTGGGATCTAATTTTGGAGAGACACCTCCCCAACTCTGCAGTCTCCCAAAGGAAACCAGAACTCACTCTATAAGGATACTGGTGCTGCAGAGTGGCAAGGGCAAAGGCACAGTGGCTGTGGGAGAAAAGTATTTTGCTGACTTGCTACCCTCAGGATTAGACTGAGACCAAGTGGAAAACTAGCCAATGCCTACTGAGTACCTGAGGCAGGCAGGCCTCAGCTCCCCCAACTGGCTGGTAGCAAAGGGTAGTGGCCAGGCTGCGGGGGCATTGACCTTCTGTTGTCTCTGACAAGCACACACTCCCAGTATACCTGCTCATTGGAGGGAACAGGACATCAGCCCTATTGGGCCACCAGTGACTGGGTGAGAAAGAGGAGCAAAGTGGAGAAAGAGACTCAGACCCCTGGTCCAATCCTGCTACCGGGAGAGCCTTTTTGACTTCACAGAGGATTAGAACAAGCCAAATTTGAGCAGCTAGTAGACCTCTGCCTTCTAGCTGCTGGAGACCTTTTGAACTCTCCCACTTGAGAGTTCATACAGACTGGGTCTATTGGTTTGGGACTCCTAACCTGGGCCAATCTCCCAAGGCCCTCCTCAGTTCATACCTTGGTTGTGTAGAAATGGGATGGGTTGATTTTCCGCCTCCAATAGATATCCACAGGGGGTAGGCTGCCTTAATTGCTTGTATCTCTCCACAATTAAGACACCACCAGAGTCACTGATCCAGGGATCAGTGTCACTGGGATCACTAGGATTGGACAAGAGCCAGCTGAACACAAAACAGAGCCATCTAACTCCACCACACCAAGCAGGTTTCCTCAGCCTCAGACTGTAATACTATGTGGGTCTTTTACAAAGCTGTAGGGGAAAAGCTGCAGCTATTAGTCTCAGATCCTTGACAAAGGGCTGGTTAACCACAACTGTAGGAACTCCCAATCCAATATCACATTATCTTCCCATCTAGCAAATGGTGAAAAACAAACATGGGATGATATCTGCAGAAAAACTCTGGCAACATGAATAATCAGAGTAAATCAACTCCCCCAAGGAATGATATGATAGATACAGCACAAGATCCCATTCATAAGCAAATGGATGAGACGTCAGAAATTGAGTTCAGAGTCTGATAGCAACAAGATCAACAGAATGGAGGAAAGGACGGAATTAGAATATCAAGGAATTATTCAAAAGATGGCTCAAGAGTTCAATGATTTCAAGGAAAAAATGACCAAAGATTTTGACGCATTGAGGCAAGAATTTGCAACCCTCAAAGATCCGAGAAATACAGTAGAATCCCTCAGTAACAAATTGGAACAGGCAGAAGAAAGGATCTCTGACATTGAAGACAAAGCTTTTGAATACACCCAAATGCTCAATGAGGAAAAAAGTGGAGAATAAAAATGGATCATTCTCTCAGAGAACTTTGGGATAATTCAAAGAGATCTAATATTCACCTTATAGGAATACCTGAATGTGATGAAGTTGCGGTGAAGGATACAGAAGCTTTACTTCATGAAATAATCAAAAAGAATTTTCCAGACATGCCAAAAGATTCTGAAATCCAGATAGCAGACTGTTTCAGAACACCAGCACGTCTCAGCCCAAATAAAAATTCTCATAGACACATTATAATTAGCTTTGTCAAGTTAATATGAAGGAGAAAATTCTGCAGGCTCCAAGATGTAAGAAAACCATAACCCACAAGGGGAAAAACATTAGAATGACTGCAGATATCTCTGCTAAAACCTTTCAAGCTAGAAGAGGGTGGTCATCGACTTTAATCTCCTTAAACAAAATAACTTTTAACCCAGGATCCTGTATCCAGCTAAAATGAGTTTCATTTATGATGGAGAAATTAAATACTTTAATGACATTCACATGTTGAAGAAATTTGCCATAACTACACCAGCTCTCCAGGATAGCCTTAGATCTATCCTTCATAATGAACAACACAATCCTCTACCACCAAAGTAAACTCACTCAGAAACTTTTGATCAAATTCCAACTTCAACAGTGCTGAAAGAATTAAAATGACCACTGGACTTTCGAAAAACTTGATACCCAAAATACTATCTGGCTTTTCAATACTCTTAATTAACGTGAATGGTATAAATTGTCCTCTAAAGAGGCACAGGTTGGCCGGTTAGATATAAAAACTCAGGCCAGACATCTCTTGCATTCAAGAATCTCACCATCTCACCTCACCTTAAAAGATAAACATAGACTCAGAGTGAAGAGATGGTCAACTATAATCCAAGCAAATGGAAATCAGAAAAAAGCAGGTGTTGCAATTTTCTTCACAGATGCATTAGGCTTGAAACCAACCAGTGTAAAGAAGGAAAAGGATTGCCATTTCTTATTTGTTAAGGGCAACACTCAACATGAAGAGATTTCAATCATCAACATTTATGCACCCAACCAGAATGCACCTCAATTTATAAGACACACTCTAACTTACATGAGTAACTTGATTTCCTCCAGCACCATAATTGTTGGAGATTTAAAATCCTTTGGCAGTGTTAGATAGATCCTCCAAAAAGAAGCTAAGCAAAGAAATTTTAGACTTAAACTAACCATCCACTATTTGCATCTAACAGACATCTACAGAATATTTCACCCTAACAAAACAGAATACAAATACATCTCATCAGCCCGTGGAACATGCTCCAAAATTGATCACATCTTAGATCATAAGTATAACCTCAGAAAATTTGAAAGAAGAAATCATTCCTTGTATTTTCTCAGAGCATCATGGAATAAAAGTTGAACTCAGTAACAACAGGAATCTGCACACACATGTAAAATTATGGAAACTAAATAACCTCATGCTGAATGATAGCTGGGTCATAGATGAGATTAAGAAGGAAATTACCAAATTTTTGGAACAAAATGATAATGAAGACACGAACTATCAGAACTTCTGTGATACTGCAAAGAGAGACCTAAGAGGGAAATTTATACCATTGCAAGCCTTCCTCAAGAAAACGGAAAGAGAGGAAGTCAATACGTTAATGGGATAACTCAAGCAACTGGAAAAGAAAGACCATTCAAACCCTTAACCCAGCAGAAGAAAAGAAATGACTAAGATTAGAGCAGAATTAAATGAAATAGAAAACAAAAGAATCATACAACAGATCAACTAATCAATAAGTTGGTTTTTTGAAAATAGATAAACCTTTGGCTAACCTAACCAGAAAGTAGAAGAGTAAAATCCCTAATTTCATCAATCAGAAATGACAAAGGCCAATAACAACAGACTCCTCAGAAATTCAATAAATCCTCAATGAATATTACATAAAACTCTATTCTCAGAAGCATGAAAATCTAGAGGAAATAGATCAATACTTGGAATCATGGCACCCTCCTAGACTTAGTCAGAAAGAAGTGGAAATGTTGAACATGCCTATAACAAGTTCCAAGATAGCATCAACCATAAGAAATCTCCCCAAAAAGAAAAGTCTGGGGCCAGATTCACATCAGAATTCTAGCAAACCTTTAAAGAGGAACTAGTACCTATATTACATAACCTTTTCCAAAACATAGAAAAATAAGGAATACTTCCCAACACATTCTATGAAGCAAATATCACCCTGATACCCAAACCAGGAAAAGATCCAACAAGAAAAGAAAATTACAGAACAATCTCTCTAATGAATATTGATGCAAAAATATTCAATAAGATCCTAGCAAACAGAATCCAACAACACATTAAAAAAAATTATACATCACGACCAGGTGGGTTTCATCCCAAGGTCCCAAGGATGGTTCAATATACATAAATCCATAAATATAATATATCACATAAACAAATTAAAAAATAAAGACCATATGATTCTCTCAATTGATGGAGAAAAAGCTTTTGACAATATCTAGCACCCTTTTGTGATCAGTATGCTTAAGAAAATAGGTATAGAAGGAACATTTCTTAAAATTATAAAGGCCATCTATAACAAACCAACAGCCAGTATCTTATTGAATAGAGTAAAATTGAAATAATTTCCACTCAGATCAAGAACCAGGCCAGGTTGCCCACTATCTCCACTACTTTTTAACATTGTAATGGAAGTCTTAGGCATTGAAATCAGGCAAGAGAAGGCAATCAAGTGGATCCAAATAGGACCAGAGGAGATTAAACTGTTACTCTTCGCAGATGATATGATTACATATCTAAAAAACCCTAGAGAATCAACTACAAAACTCCTAGAAGTTACCAAGGAACACAGCAATGTCTCAGGCTACAAAATTAACACTTACAAGTCTGTAGCCTTTATATATACCAACAATAGTCAAGGGGAAAAATCAATCAATGACTCTATTCCCTTTACAGTAGTGCTGAAGAAGATGAAATATCTGGGAATGTATCTAAGGATGTGAAAGATGTCTATAAAGAGAACTATGAAACCCTGAGAAAATAAACAGCTGAAAATGTTAACAAATGAAAAAATATACCATGCTCATGGCTGGGAAGTATCAACATTGTTAACATGTCTATACTACCTAAAGCAATGCACAGATTCATTGAGATTCCTATTAAAGCACCTCTGTCATACTTTAAAAAACTAGAAAAATTCATTTTATATGGAAACAGAAAAAAACCTCAAATAGCCAAGATATTACTCAGAAATAAAAACAAATTGGGTGGAATCACACTTCCAGACTTCAGCCTATACTATAAAGCAATAGTGATCAAAACAGCATGGTACTGGCACAAAAATAGAGAGGAATATGTATGGAACAGAATAGAAGACCAAGCCGTGAACCCAGACACTTATCGTCATATGAATTTTGATAAGCCTATTAAAAATATAAAATTGAGAAAAGATTCCCTATTCAACAAGTGGTGCTGGGTGAATTGGCTGGTGACCTGTAGAAAACTGAAATTGGACCCACACCTTACTCCTCTAACAAAAATTGACTCTCATTAGTTAAAGGACTTAAACTTAAGACATGAAACAATAAAAATTCTTAGAGCGAGTGCAGGGGAAATGCTTGAAAAAGTTGGCCTGGGAGAATACTTTATGAGGAGGACACCCCAGGTAGTTGAAGCAACATCAAAAATACATTACTGGGATCTGATCAAATTAAAAAGCTTCTGCACTGCCAAGAACACACGAAGTAAAGCAAATAGACAGCCTTCAGAATGGCAGAGGACTTTTGCAAGTTATATTTCTGAAAAAGGTCTAATAACCAGAATCTACAGAGAACTCAAATTTATTACTAAAAAAAAAAAAAAAACAAGTTATCCACTTCATTATGGTCAATAGACATGAACAGAAGCTTCTCTGAAGAAGATAGGTGCATAGTCTACAGAGATATGAGAAAATGCTCATCATCGTTAATCATCAGAGAAATGCAAACAAAAACTACTCTGAGATACCATCTAACTCCAGTAAGAGTGGTTCACATCACAAAATCCCAAAATTACAGATGTTAGCATGGATGTGGATAAAAGGGAACACTTCTGCACTGCTGGTGGAAATGCAAGCTAGTATTTTCCTTTTGGAAGGAAGTTTAGAAAACAGTCAAAGATCTAAATGTAGACCTGCCATTTGATCCTACGATTCCTTTTCTAGGTGTATATCCAAAAGATGAAAAATCATTTGGCAATAAAGCTGTTTGCACCAGATTGTTTATTGCAACTCAATTCATAATTGCAAAGTCATGGATGGAGCCCAGATGTCCATTGACCCATGAATGGATTAACAAATTATGGTATAGGTATGCCATGGAATACTATGTAGCATTTAAAAAAATGAAGACTTTACCTCTTTTATGTTTACATGAATGGAGATAGAATATATTCTTCTTAGTAAAGTATCTCAGAAATGGAAAAAAATACCCAATGCACTACTGTGAAACCAATTTACATTCACTCACACTTGCATATGAAAAATGAAACACAACTATAGCCTAGGATGAAGGAGGGAAGGGGAGGGAGGAGGAAGGGAAGGTGTTGGGTCAACAGATGGAGGGTTAGTAGGGGGATCACAGCTATGGATCATATTCCAAGTACAAGTTGGATCTATCAGGTGTAGAACACAAATGTCTTAATCCTGTAATTGGATGAATGAGGTAAAGGCTGGGTTGATTAGTAGGATGTAAGCACTACAACTTGTACAAATAATCAACACACTGAATCCCATAATGGCATAAATGTGTGTATGATCTATGTACAAATGATTTAATACAAAAATTTAAAAAAGAAAAATAAATGAAATCACTGGTGTAGGCTCAGTGCCTGTAGCACAGTGGTTACAGCACTAGCCACATACACCATGGCTGTTGGGTTTGAAGAAAAAAAGTAAAATAAAATAACAACATCATACTTTGACTAACTGGAAATAATAGTACTTCAGTTTGTTTACAACCAGAAAATAAAACCAATAAAACAAAGGCTATTCTTACTAATAAAAACAAAGAGGAGACATAATCCTACCAGACTTCAGGCTATATAACAAGTCCACAGTGATCAAAACAGCATGTTATTGGCATAGAAATAGAAACATAGACATATGGAAGAGAAAATATAGAGATGAAACAAGTCTCTACTTTCTATCTGATTGTTGATAAACCAAACAAAACTATGCACTGAAGAATAGAATTTCTGTTCAACAAGTGGTGCTGGGAGAACTGGATAACCACATGTAAAAGACTGAAACTGAACTCACATTGTTGTTGCAAATATTGACTCAAGACGGGTAAATAACTTAAATCTAAGACACAGAACAATAAAAATCTAAGAAGAAGGTGTGGGGAAAACTCTTGATGATGGGCTGGGGAAAGATTTTATGAGAAAGGCATCAGCGCCCATCGTAACAACAATAACATTTAACAAATGGGACGTAATTAAGCTGAAAAGCTTCTGAACCGCTAAGGAAACAACAAAGAAAGAAAAAAAAAACCTTCATAAAGGGAAAATATATGTGCAGTGTATGAATCTGACAAAGAGTTGATAACTAGAATCTACAGAGAACTCACATTCATCAACAAAAAATGGCTAACAACCCCATCTATCACTGAGATGGCAAAAGATATGAACAGAACCTTCTCCAAGAAAGTCAGATGAATGGCTAACAAACATTTGAAAAAAATGCTCATCGTCCCTGATCATCACAGAAATGCAAATCAAAACCATCCTGAGATATAATCTGACTACAGGGAGAATAGCCCACATCACAGTCAAAGCTACAGATGGTAATGTGGATGTCAAGAGAAGGAACATTTACACTGTTGGTGGGACTGCAAACCAACACAATCTTTGTGGAAGGGAGTATGGAGAATCTGCAAAGAACTCAAATTTGACCTCCTATTTGATCCTGCGATCCCACTATCCAGAAGAAAAAAATAATAATTTTATCATAGGACATCTGCACTAGACTGTTTATTGTAGCTCAATTTACAATCATCAAGATGTGGAAACAACCTAAATGCTCACCAATCCAGGAATGGATTAACCATCTGTGGTATATGTATACCATGGAAAACTTACACTATTCAGCCATTAAAAAGATGGAGACTTTACATCTTTTGTATTTACCTGGATAGAATTGGAACACATTCTTCTTGGTGAAGTATCATAAGAATGGAAAAGCAATAATCCAATGTACTCAATTCTAATATGAAGCCAGTACCCTACCTAATATATGCCTTTGTAAGGGAAAAATTCAAATGAATTCAAGGAGTAGGGTGGGGGAACAAGGGAGCAGGGAGAGAGGAGAAGGGAAGGGAATGAAGATTATTGTGTATGGCACTCCTCTTGGGGGCGGGACACAATTATGAGAAAGACTTTACCTAACAAATATTAACAATGAAACCTAACTGTACACTCAATGAGCCTGAAGCAAAAAAAAAAAAAAAAGAAGTAGAAAAGGAGTGAAATGGTGACCGAGTAGCAGCATCTTTGCAATTGGGCACAGTGAGATTGCGGAGAGAGGACTCCAGACACCTCTAGCTTGTGGGCTTTGCCCAGAAACATCCTTTGAGGGATGCAGGGAGACATCAAGAGACTTCTGGACCCCAGGAGGAGGAAAAAAGCAGTGGAGTAGTGGAAAGTGGTTGCATTCAGTCGGAGGCTGCTGCAGCTATAGCTACAACAGCAGCAAGATTGCAGATATGGAAGGCCTTCCCTGTGGGTTGTTTTGTTATTTTGGACTTGGGTATGTGGTTGAATTACCTTAGGAGAACTTTGGCAAGAGTGCACACGAGGTTAAGCATTGTCCAGGATCTGGGACTGAGATGCTGGGCCAGAAGGGAGGTAGCATTGGCTGTGGCATGTGTAGCTGTTGTAGGAGAGTG
Organism: Galagoides demidoff; assembly: GCA_963574575.1. Classification (NCBI taxonomy): domain Eukaryota; kingdom Metazoa; phylum Chordata; class Mammalia; order Primates; family Galagidae; genus Galagoides; species Galagoides demidoff. Next base: position 29,951 of record CAUYQV010140468.1, read on the forward strand.
GCCCTGTACACTCAGCCGTCAGGGTTGCAGAGTGAGGCCCGGGATGGGAGACCTTGGGCGAGTGATCTAGTGGCTGCAAACAGTGCCAAAGGCTGGGACTGAGACAGGGAAGAACAGAGCTTTCAGTACTTGGCAGTAGGAGAGCTGCCTTGCAGCCTCAGCTCTCAGGTACATAGAATGAGGCAGGTACTCCAGGCAGCCACTTCAGGAGAGATCCCAGTGACAAGTGATTCCCTGGGAAAGCCTCTGATTAGCCAAGGTTAACGGGCTGTGGAGAGATTCAGGTTCTCAACCCTGTGGGGTTTGAGGGCAAAGAAGTCAGCAGAAGCCACCAATCTCCATCTCATACAGCTGTAACAACATTTTAATGAGCATCTTGTACCCCAAAAGATGAACTGTTGCCCAAACAATATCCGGCAAGATATATATATACTGCTTTGTTTTTGTTTGTTTGTTTTATTATTTCAACTTTTACTCCCAGATTTTTATTATTTTATTTCTTCATTATCTAAGATCTCTCTGAGTGAGAGATCTGGTTTTCCTCTCCATTTGTCATAATCTTTGGAAGTCTGGGCGTGTTCAAAGTCTTTGTCTTCAGTGTCAGATATCCTATCTTCTGCCTGGTCCATACTCTGAAGGAGGGATTCAACCATACTCTTCAAATCTGCAACCTCTTGTTTCAGTGTATTGTAATCCTTGATCATTTTATCTTTGAAATCATTGAATTCCTGGGAAAGCTTTTGAATGATTTGAAATTCTAGCTCCCTCTTTTCCTCCAACCTGTTGATCTTATTCACTATCCTGATTCTGAACTCAATTTCTGACATCTCAGACATCTGTTTACATAGTGAGTCTTCAATTGTGTCTGCTCCATCCTTCTTTTGGGGGGGTTAATCTACTCTAGTTATTCTGGTTGCCAGAGTTTTTCCGCTGATTCCACCCCATGTTGAATTTACACCTTTTGGAAACCATCCCTAAAACCATTCTACCAGTGGCTTCTTCTAGTTTTTTTCCTGGGCACACCCCAGCTAGGCCTCGGGAGGTGGGGCCAGCAGGCGGGGTGATTCAGCCCACCCCTGCAGGAGTCAGTGTTGATGTCAGGTTGCCAAGCCCCTGGGAGGCAGGCATGACCTGCCCCAGCAGAAGTCAGTTGTCCTCACTGGCCACCAAAGCCCCGGAAGTGGGCACACGGCTGGTGGGACAGCACAACCCACTGGACACATGGCTGTGTGACCTGCCCCAGCAGAAGTCAGTTGCCCTCATGGGCCTCCAAAGCCCCAGAGGTGGGTGCGCGGCTGGCAGGACTGTGCGACCCGCCCCAGCAGGAGTCGATGGTGACCACGGGCCAGCAAGGCTCCAGAAGGTGGGCGCACAGCTGTGTGACCTGCCCCAGCAGAAGTCAATCACCACCAAGGGCCACCAAAGCCCTGGAGGCGGGCGCATGGCAGGGTGTGTAGCCCTTTGTGGCTGGCATCAATCCTGGTCACCGGCCTCAAGGTCCCAGGAAGTGCAGATAGTAGCCAGGGAGACAGCTGAGCGCAGAATGCGCTGACTGAGGGCCATCCATCTGTACACAGAAAACATGGATCAAGCAGTTCTCCCAGTGAAGGACCAGGACAGGGGCTTGGTCTTGCAAGGGTGGGTGGATGCTGTTCTTGGGTCTCCTCTTACTGTCTCTGCCAGCAACGGGAAGGAGGGTGGACTGGAAACTCAAAATGGCAGTGCAAACACCAGTTCCACTTTTCTGACTGGAGGAGGGTGTTCTGAGTCTCAGCTGGGTTCCTCCAGGGTGGTATACTTCCCTGTCGGCAGCTCTCACTCGTGGAGTGAGAGAATAGGTTTTCCATTTATCGGTGGCCTGTAGGAGACTTGGAGGAGCAGTTGAAGAGGAAACAAAGGAAAAGCACACCTTTCTTGGGGGAGGGGATGGACACTATTCCTTTAGGGTGTATTATGTACCTGTGGATTGTCCTCAAGGAGTCTTCACCTGTCTGAGAAGAGGTGTCCTGCTGGTATCACTCTTCTTTCTCAGCTGGGCTCCCAGTTTTCGACTTTGTTGGGGGTTTCTCCAGACTTTATCCTTTCCTCTGGACAGGAGCTTCTGTCGGAGGATGGTGCCTGTCAGCCATCTTGACCACTCCCCTAAGCACCCAGAAATTAAAGAACAGAACCTAGCTTCCACAATTATGCAAAAGATAAAGCTAAGCAATGGACTTTCACAAAATAAGATGAATAGAAGGCTACCACACTTATCAATTATATCAATAAATGTTAATGGCTTGAATTCCCTACTGAAGAGGCTTAGACTGGCTGATTGGATTAAAAACACAAGCCATACTGTTGGTGACACTAAGTCACCTTGTCACCGTTTGTTGGTGTCGCTATAGTACCCCGTCACCACACTAAGGAAACAGCTGGGACAAGGATTAGAAGTACAATGCTTGCAAGAGGTGGACTTCCCATACGTGAGGGATGCCCCGAGAAACTTTTGCCTTGGCCTTTTATTGAATTATTACACAACAAATGTGAGGGGCCCACATAGTAGGATCACATGCTTAATGGTCACTACATGCTGTTTCCCCATAGTTTTGGCCTCCACCTTGTTTCACCACAAATGTTCAAGGTTCAATTATGCAGTTATTACCAGGAAGAAGGAGTCTGCTGTTTTACCTTATTGTGTCACCAAATCTGGCTGCTGATGACAGTCTTCTGATGGAGAAGTGGAACTAGTGATGCATGCTCACTACCACAAAAACTGACTGCTTTATTCATACCTTGTTAGAGCCCAGAGTGTGCATGCTGAGCTCACCCAAGCCTAGAGAATGATGGCTTCTTTGAGTGGTAGAACCCCATATCAATCCTTCCTCTCTAAACAGAAGCTCTAACTGCCATTAGGAAAAAAGATGCTGACTGTTCCATACTACTTCCTGCTGAAACTAGACTATGATATCAGAGGACAGTTAGAGGATCCTCAGAGGAGGTCAATCCAGGTTTCACAGTAAATGAAAATAATGGTATCTTTGAAAGGAAGGGTAGGTTTAAGCTATATAAATTAGATAAACAATTTGAACCATTTAATGAAAGTGTCATTTGTATATAAAGGACATGTTCATCACTGTAGAATTAAAATATTTCATACCCTATTTTTTCTCTAGTTAGCTAGCAACTATATTTTTCCAGGCAAGCAAGAACATATATGAGACATTCCTTAACTGTAATTTCAGCTTCCTCGCTAAATACAGGTCTATTCAGGTTATTTCTTTAATGCTCTTTGGTAGTTTGTCTTATAAAGAATTTGTTTTCTCTAAGTTGCTAACTATATAGATCTAGAGTTGGTCTTAGTGTTTTCTAATTATCCTTTTAATATTCTAGTAAGTAGCTAGAGGCTGACCAATCTCATGAATCTGAAAGCATTTTTAATGCACTCAAGACAGATATGCTAGAAATTTTAACTTTTTAGTATCTCAAGTCTCCTATTCTGTTTGAATTGCATCAATTTTAAATTATGTTTGGCATAAGACTGACATGCCAAGCCAAACTATTGCAAAAGATTACAGAAATAAGCAATATTAGTCACAGATGTGTTTTGCTATTCATCAACTAATTAGCAAATTTTAAAAGATCAACATTTACAGACACATAATTAGATGTTACTTAGACAATCTTTAAGACTGGCAAGGTCCCTTACTCATGCCAAGGTTTGATCCAGTGGGCAGGAAACCACTGCTCTTCTTGTTGTTCTGTAATGATATGAGCAAAACCTTGACCCCAATGTACCACATTGCCAGGTTAGCACATTATCAGGTTCCCATTCAGACATATCAGGTTTTCCAAAGGAAATAGGTTGTTTAAATCCCGATGTTCATGTTCTTTGCTCATGGGCCCTGGGTTCAGCCTGATTCATAGTTTCCTTGCTGTAAAGGTGTTCCCTTCTTATTGAATTGAGAGCAGCATCCTTTTTTCCCAATGGAACCCAGTTTTACTCATGGGGCATATACCTGGGGGTTTACATTCTCCTTGTTTCCTTTGATTACTAAATGAGAAATGGCTTTTCCCATTGATATTCTGATTTCTATTCCTTTCCCAACATTCTTTTCTCATCTGACTTAGATTCCACCATTATGGCATTTAGTAGTTTTAACTGTGGGACTATTCAACTGGTCTTCTGCCTATTTAATCTGAGTTTTAATTCTTATGGGAAATTGTTCTTACTTTGGCTCAAATAAACTCTTTAAATTATATTTTGTGCGTCAGGCTCTTTCTTTTAGGTTAATGTCAAATTCCCCCCCCAAAACCAAACGCTTTTTTTGCTGCTTGCCAAAGGTCTTACTACTTTGTATGAGTTCCTTTCTTTCTTTTTGTTAAAGGTTGTGCTACGTTGTAGGAGTTCCTTTGGTTTCTTCCCTACTGTTTGTCAAAGGTCTCACTACTTTGTGTGAGTTCCTTTCTTTCTGTTTGCCAAAGGTTGCATTACTTTGTAGGAATTCCCTTGTTTCTTTTCCTTACTGTTTGCCAAACTTTGCCAGCCAGCGACCCTTTTGTTGACTTTTTTATTTTTTTGTCTTCAGCCAAAAATGGGCCAATGTTTGCACTTAATCTATGTGTAGCTCCCCTTTGGCTGAAATGGGTTGATAACGATTTTATGGATGGGGAATTACCCCTTCCTTCCCCGTAAACTTCCTCTTGCCATTTGCCAATATTTTCACTTACTCCAAGTGTTGTTTCTCCTTTCAGTTTGTGACCTGGTCTGCATCCTGCTGACTATGCCACCATCCTCTTGCTGTCTGTAGGAATCACACCTAGCCTCAAAAGACAAATTAAAACTCAGACTTAAAAGATGGAAGCCAATTTTTTAGGCAAACGTAATTCAGAAGAAAAGAGGGGTTGCAATCTCATTTTCAGATACAAGTGGAAATTTAAACCAAATAAAGTGAAAAAAGACAAAGATAAACACTTCATATTGGTCAAGGGAAAAATACAACAAGAAGACATTTCAATTCTAAATATTTATGCAACCAATGTAAATAGTCCAAGATTCTTGAAACAGAACTTAATTAGTCTGAGCAATATGAAATCCTGTAACACCATAATAACAGAGGACTTTAACATTCCTTTTACAGAGCTGGACAGATCCTTTAAACAGAAATTAAACAAAGACATATGGGACTTAAATGAGACCCTAGAACAACTGTGCTTGTTAGATGTATATAGAACACTCCATCCCAAATGTAAAAAAATATATATTCTTCTCATTGGCCCATGAAATATTCTCCAAAATCGATCATTTTCTAAGACATAAAATAAACCTCAACAGAATTAAAAGAATTGAAATTTTACCTTGTATCCTCTCAGACCACAAGGCACTAAAAGTGGAACTGAACTCCATCAAAAACGTTCAACCCCATACAAATGCATGGAAATTAAATAACCTTATGCCGAATGACAGTTGGGGGCAGAAGAAATAAAAGTGAAAATCATTAACTTCCTTGAACATAACAATGAAGACACAAGCTACCAAAACATGTGGGATACAGCCAAAGAAGTCCTGAGAGGAAAATTCATCACTTTAGATTCCTACATCTGAAAAACAGGAAGAGAGTGCATCAACAAACTCACAAGCCATCTTATGGAATTTGAAAAAGAAGAACAATCTAAGCCTAAACCCAGCAGAAGAAAAGAAATATCCAAAATTAAATCAGATATTAATGAAATTGGAAACAAAAGAATCATTCAGAAAATTAATGAAATAAGGAGTTGGTTTTTTGAAAAAAATAAATAAAATAGATAAACCATTGGCCAGACTAATTAGAAATAGAAAAGTAAAATCTCTAGTAACCTCAATCTGAAATGATAGAGGGGAAAAAACAACAGATGCCACAGAGATACAAATTATCTCTGAATACTATAAGAAACTCTATGCCCCAAAATTTGACAATGTGAAAGAAATGGATCAATCTTGCGAATCACACCCTCTTCCTAGTTATAGCCAGGAATAAATGGATCTCCTGAACAGACCAATTTCAAGCACTAAGATCAAAGAAAAAAATAAAAAACCGTCCCAACAAAAATTGTCCTGGTCCAGATGACTTCACACAAGAATTCTGTCAAACCATCAAAGAAGACCTTATTCCCATACAGCAGAAATTATTCCAAAAAATTGAGGAGGAAAGAATCTTCCCCAACACGTTCTACAAAGCAAACATCACCCTGATACTAAAACCCAGAAAAGACCCAGACCAATTTCACTCATGAATATAAATGCAAAAATTCTCAACAAAATCCTAGCCAGCAGATTGCAGGTTCGCATAAAAAAAAGGAGTACAGACTGATCAAATAGATTTCATCCCAGGGATGCAAGGTTGGTTTAACAAACTCAAGTCCATAAATGTTATTCACCATATCAACAGAAGCAAAAACAAAGACCATATGATCCTCTCAAGAGATGCAGAAAAAGCATTCTATGAAATCCAGCATCCTTTTCTAATTAGAACATGAAAGTGTTTGGGCATAGGTGGCACATTACTCAAATTGTTTGAAGCTGTCTATGACAAACCCACTGCTAATATTTTACTGAATGGAGTAAAACTGAAAGCTTTCTCACTTAGAACTGGAACTGGGCACTACTATTCAACATAGTGCTAGAAGTTCTAGCCAATACAATTAGGTATTAGGAAATAAAGGGCATCCAAATGGAAGCAGAGGAGGTCAAAGTCTCTCTCCTTGCTGATGACATGATCTTATACCTAAAGAACCACAAAGACTCAACTACAAGACTCCTAGAATTGATCAAAAAATACGGTAATGTCTCAGGATATAAAATCTATGTCCACAAGTCAGTAGATGCTTTGTATATGCCAATAATAGCCAAGATGAGAAGCTCATTACGGACACAGTCCCCTTCACCATAGCTGTCTAGAAAATGAAATCCCTAAGAACATACCTAAGAAAAGAGGTGAAGGACCTCTATAATGAAAATTATGAAAACCTAAGAAAAGAAATAGCAGAGGATATTAATAAATGGAAGAACATACCATGCTCATGGCTGGGAAGAATCAACATTGTTAAAATGTTTATATTTCCCAAAGCAATCTACAGACTCAGTGCCATCCCTATAAAAATACCAACATCGTACTTTCAAGACTTGGAAAATATAATTCTTCATTTTTTATGGAACCAGGAAAAAACCCATATAGCTTAGGCAGTTCTTAGTAATAAAAACAAAGCTGGGGGCATCAACATATCAGACCTTAGGCTGTACTACAAAGCTATAATAGTCAAAACAGCATGGTACTGGCACAAAAAATAAGAGACATAGACATTTGGAATTGAACAGAAAACCAGGAAACGAAACTAAAACCTTACAGCCACCTAATCTTTGATAAACCAAACAAGAACATACACTGAGGGAAAGAATCCATATTCAATAAATGGTGCTGGGAGAAATGATATCCACATGTAAAAGTCTGAAGCTGGACCCACACCTTTCTCCACTCACAAAAATTGATTCAAGATGGATAAAGGATATAAACTTAAGACATGAAATGATAAAAATCCTCAAAGAACACATAGGAAAAACACTGGAAGATATTGGCCTGGGGAAAGACTTTATGAGGAAGACTCCCATGACAATTGCAACAATAACAAAAATAAACAAATGGGACTTAATTAAACTGAAAAGCTTCTGTACAGCTAAGGAGACAACAAGCAAAGCAAATAGCCAACCTACACAATGGGAAAGGATATTTGCACATTTTGAATTATCAAAATTATCCCTTGGTAACTGGGATCTATAGAGAACTCAAATTAATCCACATGAGAAAAGGCAACAGTCCCATATATCAATGGGCAAGAGAAATGAATAGAACCTTCTCTAAAGAAGACAGATAAATTTCTAGAAAACATGAAAACAATGCTCATCATCCCTAATTATTAGAGAAATGCAAACCAAAACCATCCTGAGATATCATCTAACCCCAGCAAGAATGGCCCACATCACAAAATCTCAAAACTGCAGAAGCTGGCATGGATGCAGAGAGAAGGGAACACTTTTACACTGCTGGTGGGACTGCAAACTAATACAACCTTTTTGGAAGGAAGTATGCAGAACCCTCAAAGAACTCAAGCTAGATCTCCAGTTTGATCCTGAAATCCCATTATTGGAAATCTACTCAGAAGTTAAAAATTCCTTTTGCCATAAGGACACTTGCACTAGACTGTTTGTCACAGCTCAATTTACAATCACCAAAATGTGGAAACAATCTAAATGCCCACCAACTCAGGAATGGATTAACATTCCTGGTATATATATACCATGCTGTGGTATACATATAGCATGGAATACTATTCAGCCATTAAAAAGATGGAGACTTTACATCCTTTGCATTTACCTGGATGGAAGTGGAACACATTATTCTCCGTAAAGTATCATAAGAATGGAGAAGGCAGAATCCTACGTCCTCAATTTTTATATGATGTCAATTAATGACCTAGTACATGGTGGAGGGTGGGGGAAGGGGAGAGAAGAAAGAGGGAAGGAGACAGGGCCATGGGAGAAGGGAAGGGTGGAGAGAGGAAAAGAGAGGTCCCATCCCAGGAGAGTGGGGTCTTGGTGTGACACACCTTTTGGATGTGGTACCCAATTATAAGAGGGACTTACCTAACAAATGCAATCAGTGTACCCTGGTTTCTTTTACCCTCAAGGAATCCCCAATAATAAAAAAAAGAAAATGAATAAAAAAGAAATAAAATATGTATGAAAAAGACAATAAAGAGAATGGAAGAGAATTTGGAAAAAACAGAACCAAAATGTGAATGAGAGACATGAAGAACATAGAAAGGATATAGTGGAGCTAACAGAAATGAAGAATACAATCATAATGAAAAACCCAGTAGAAAGTATCTGAAAATGATTAGAACAAGGGGAAGAAAGAATCTCAGAGATAGAGGATTAAGTTCTTGACTCAACCTAGGTAGTTAAAGAGGTAGAAGAGAGAGAAAGCAGAATCATTTCCCAGAGAACTACAGGACTTTATGAAGCATTGATAGCTGAAGAGGAAGAATGTTGTCTCAAAGGAATGGAACTCTACTGGAGACTATCATAAATGAAAATTTTCCAAGTTTCATTAAAGATTCTGACATATTCCTTTTAGAGGGGTATTGAACCCTGGGTCATCTCAACTCAAACAAAACCTCTCCAAGACACATTGTGATGAAACTTTCCAATGTCAAGATGAAAGAGAAAATTTGGCAAGCAGCCAGGAATAAGCACCAACTGACCTATAGTGGCAGAACCATTAGTGTGGCAGCAGACTTTTCAACTGAAGCTTTCCAAGCTAGAAGAGAATGGTCATCCACCTTTAACCTTCTTAAACAAAACAATTTTCAGCCCATAATTCTGTATCATGCTAAACTAAGCTTTAAAATTGATGGAGAAATCAAATTTTTTTCAGATATGCAAACACAGAGGAAATTCACCACAACAATATCAGCTCTAAAGGAAATACTTAGAGCTATTCTCAACACTGCCCATTACAAAGGAACACCAGCAAACGAAACACTCAGAAGCTAGATGTCAAAATTTAGCTTCCACAGTATTGCAAACTATACAAAAGGCTATCACAAAATAAGATAAATATAACTCTACTACGCTTATCAATTCTTTCAATAAATGTTAATGGCTTGAATTACCCACTGAAGAGGCATAGGGTGGCTGATTGAATTAAAAACAGAAGCCATACATATGCTTGCTGCAGAAAACACACCTAATCTCAAAGGACAAATCAAGACTCGGGTTAAGGGTTGGAAAACAGTATTTCAACAAATGTAAATGAGAACAAAGGAGGGGTTGCAATCTTATTTTCAGATACAAGTGGATTTAAAGCAATTAAAGTTGAGAAAGACAAAGATGGTCACCTCATAGTGGTCAAGTGAACAATAAAACAAGAGGACATTTTAATTTTAAATATTTATGCACCAAATTTAAATGCTCCCAGATTTATGAAACAGACCTTGATTGGTCTGAGAAATATGATAACTTATTAGACCTTAATACCTGGGGACTAACACCCCTCGACAGAACTGAACAGATCCACTAAACAGAAACTAAACAAAGATTCAAAGTACTTAAATGTGACCATAGAAAAATAGGGTTAATAGACACGTACAGAACACACCATCCCAAAGCTGGAATATACATTTTTCTCATCAGCCTATGGAGTGTACTCCAAAATAAATCATATTCTAGGATACAAATCAAACCTCAAAACATTTAAAAGAATAAAAGTTATACCTTGTATCTACTCAGACCACAAGGCAATAAGGGTGGAACTCAACCCCAACAAAATTTTCATCCCCACAGGAAGACATGGAAATTAAACAACTTTGTGCTGAATGGTAGTTGGGTCCAGGAAGAGATAAAGGAGAAAATTGTAAAATTTCTCAAACATGACAACAATTAAACTATAATTTACCCAAAACTGTGGTATACAGCAAAAGCAGCCCTGAGAGGGAAATTTATCACATTACATGCCTACATCCAAAAAGCAGAAAGACAGCCCATGAACAAACTCATGAGCCATCTTATGAAAATGGAAAAAGGAGAACAATCAAATTCCAAATGCAGCAGAATAAATAAAATAACCAAAATTAATCATATAATAATGAAATTTAAAACAAAAGTATCATTCAGAAAATCAAGGAAACAAAAAAGTTGATTCTTCAAAAAATGAATAAAATTGATAATGCTTTGGCAAGATTTAGTAGAAACATAGAAGTAAAATCTCTAATAACTTCAAAAGAATGATGAAGGGAAAATAGCAGAAGACATCACAGAAGTACAAGAGATTGTCTCTGAATACTACACTAAAATATATGCCCAGGAATTTGACAATGGAGGGGAATTAGATCAATACTTGGAATAACACCCTCTCCCTAAACTTAACTATGAAGAAATAGATTTCTTGTACAAACCAATTTCAAGCACTGAGATGGAAGAAACAATAAAAAAATCTTCTAACAACAAAAATACCCTGATCCAGATGGCTTCACACCAGAATTCCACCACACCTTCAAAGGGGAGTTTATATCCATACTGCAGAAATTATTCCAAAAAAATTGAGAAGGACGGAATCATCCCCAACACGTTTTATGAAGCAAACACCACCCTGATACCAAAACCAGGAAAAGACCCAACTAAAAAGGAGAACTTCAGACCAATTTCACTAATTAACATAGATGAAAAAATTCTCAGTGAAATCTTGGGCAATAGATTACAGCTACAAATTAAAAAAATTATACAGCACAATCAAGTAGGTTTCATGCCAGGGAGACAAGGCTGGTTTATCATATGCAAATCCATAAATGTAATATACCATATCAACTGAATCAAAACCAAAGACCATATGATCCTCTCAATAGATGCAGAAAAAGCATTTGACAAAATTCATCATCCTTTTTTAACAAGAACACTTAGGAATATAGGAATAGGTGACATGTTATTTATACTGATCAAAGCCATCTATAACAAACTCACAGTTAATGTCCTACTTAATGAAGTAAAACTGAAAGCTTTTCCACTTAGAACTGGAAGCAAATAATGGTGTTTGCTATCACCACTACTATTCAACATAGTGGAGGAAGTTCAAGCCAATACAATCATGAAAGAGAAGAAAATAAAGGGCATCCAAATGGGGGTTGGGCAGGTCAAACTCTCACTCTTTGCCAATGATGTGAACTTTTATGTAGAGAAGCCCAAATACTCTACCACAAGACTCCTGGAACTTACCAGGAAATACAGTAATGTCTCAGGATATAAAATCAATGTCCACAAATCAGTAGCTTTTGTATATGCCAATGACAGCCAAGTTGAGAAGCAATTTAAGGACACAATTTCCTTCACAGTAGCTTCAATAAAAATTAATTACTTAGGAATGTACCTAACAAAAGAGATGAAAGATCTTTTTTTCAATATGATTTTTTATTAAGTCATATACACATAGATCATGAATACATTTATGCATATGTGGGGTACAATGAGTTTTTTTAATACAATTTGATGTGCTTACATAAAACTAATTAATATAGCTTTGGCCTCATTTACTTGATTGTTCTTTAAAGACATTTATGTTCTACACTTGATAGATTTGACTTGTACCCTTGCAATATGCTCCATAGGCGTGGTACCACTGTTTACCCTCCCTCTATCAAACCTGCACCCTCCTCTCCCTTCCCACTCCATTTCTCTCCTTCATCTTTGGCTATAGTTGTGTTCTATCTTTCATAAGAAAGTGTGATTGGGATGAGGAGCAAGATGGCCAACAGGTGCCAGCCTCTGACAGAAGCTCCTGTCCAGAAGGAAGGATAATGTCCAGAAAATACCCAATAAAGTTGAAGACTGGGAGCCCAGCCAAGAGAGGAGTGATATCTGCAGGACACCTCAGATGAGGCAAATTGCAACTCCAAGAAAGCAATCTACAGGTATATAATACATCCCAAAGAAAAAGTGTCCATTCCCTCCCCCAAGAAAGTTGTGTTTTTCTCTTTGTCTGCTCCTATAAGTTTTCTACAGTCCAGCCGTAAACTGAGTACCTATTATCTCACCTCACCTATGAGAGCTATAGGAAGTGGGATCTACTCCCCTAGAGGGACCCTGCTGAGATTCCAAACACTCTCTTGCCAGGCAGAAAAATCAAACCAACTTTTTCACTGCCATTTTGAATGTCCAGTCCACCCTTCCCCCCTTGCCTGCAGAGACAGTGAGTGGGGACCCAAGAGCAGCGTCCCCCCACCCCTGTGGGACCAAGTGCCCTGTCCTGGCCCTGCAGCCGGTGAACTGCTAGAGCTGCACATTCTCCGGGGGTCAGTGATCCCCGCTATCAGCAACCTCGGCAGGGTGGCCTACTACTGCTAGAGCTGTGTGTTCCCCAGGCAGTGGCAGTGATTCCCGTTCCTGGCAACCTCATGGGGTGATCTGAGAACTGCTAGAGCTGCTCATTCCCCAGGCAGCAGCCACGATCCCCACTCCCAGTATCCTCACCTGTCCCCAAGAACTGCTAGAACTGCATGCTCCCAGCACCCTGGCCAGTGGCCTGTGAACTGCGAGTGGATGGTCGGTCCCTGAAGGTGACAAAGTGCTTCACAAAACAAAACGTAGAGGCTCTTCTTCATGAAATTATGAAAGAAAACTTTCCAGATGTGCCAAGAGATTCTGAAATCCAGAGAGCAGACAGTTTCAGAACCCCAGCACAACTTAGTGTGAATAAGACATCCCCAAGGCACATCATAATTAACTTCACTAAAGTTACTATGAAGGAGAAAATTCTGAAAGCAGCTACATGTAAGAAAACCATATCCTACAAGGGGAAGAATATTAGAATGATTGCAGATCTCTCCGCTGAAACCTTTCAGACTAGAACAAGGTGGTCATCAATTTTTTGGGGGGGTCATCAATTTTTAATCTATAGCAATCTACAAATTTAATGCAATTTCTATTAAAATACCTCTTTCATACTTTAAAGATCTGGAAAAACTAGCACTTCATTTTGTATGGAAACAGAAAAAACCTTGAATAGCCAAGACATTACTCAGAAATAAAAACAAATTAGGTGGAATCACGCTACCAGACCTCAGATCATACTATAAATCTGTAGTAATCAAAACAACATAATATTGGCACAAAAATAGAGAGGTAGATGTATGGAACATAATTGAGCACCAAGATATAAATCGAGACATTTATCATCATTTGTTCTTCAATAACCCTGTCAAAAACTTAATTTGGGGGAAAGACTCCCTATTTAACAAATCATGCTGGGTGAATTGGCTGGCCACTTGTAGAAGACTGAAAGTGGACCCACACCTTTTACCTCTAACAAAAATTGACTCTCACTGGATAAAAGACCATAGGTTTAAACCTATGACATGAAACCATAAAGATTCTTGGAAATATCCTTTCCCATTGAGTATGTTGTCTATTTGCTCTGGTTATTGTCTCCTTTGCTGTACAGAAACTTTTCAGTTTCATAGGATCCCATTTGTTTAGTATTGCTGTTGTTGCTATTGCCATGGCAGTCTTTCTCATAAAGTCTTTCCCCAGGCCAATATATTCCAGTGTTTTTCCAATTCTTTCTTTGAGGATTTTTATCATTTCATGCCTTAGATTTAAGTCCTTTATCCATCCTGAATCAATTTTGGTGAATGGAGAAAGGTGTGTGTCCTGTTTTGGTCTTTTGCATGTAGATATCCAATTCTCCCAGCACAATTTATTAAATAGGGAGTCTTTCCCCCAGTGAATGCTCTTGTTTGGTTTATCAAAGATTAGGTGGCTGTAAGTTGTTGGTTTTATTTGCAGGTTTTCTATTCGATTCCAAATATCTATGTCTCTATTTTTGTGCCAGTACCATATTGTCTTGACCACTATGGCCTTGTAGTATAGCCTAAAATCTGGTAAAGCAATACCCCCAGCTTTTTTTTTGTTATTAAGGACTGCCTTAGCTATATGGGTTTTTTTCAGATTCCATATGAAATGAAAAATCGTTTTTTCCAAATCTTGAAAGGAAGATGTTGGTATTTTAATAGGGATGGCATTGAATTGGTAAATTATTCTGGGAAGTATAGACATTTTAACAATGTTGATTCTTCCAAGCCATGAATGTGGTATGTTCCTTCATTTATTGTTGTCTTCTGCTATTTCCTTTCTTAGGGTTTCATAATTTTCTTTATAGAGGTTATTCACCTCTTTTGTAAGGTTTATTTCTAAGTATTTCATTTTCTTTGTGATGATGGTGAAGGGAGTTGTATCCTTAATTAACCTCTCCTCCTGGCTATTGCTGGCGTATACAAAGGCGAGTGACTTGTGGACACTGATTTTATATCCTGCAACATTACTGTATTTTTTGATGGCTTCCAAGAGTCTTGTGGTTTAATCTTTGGGGTTCTCTGGGTATAAAATAATATCCTCAGCAAAAAGGGAGAGTTTAACCTCATATGCTCCATTTGGACACCCTTTATTTTCTTGTCTTATTTAATTGTATTGGCTAAAACTTCCAGCACAATATTGAATAGTAATGGTGACAGAGGACAACCTTGTCTGGTTCCAGTTCTAAGAGGAGAAGCTTTCAATTTTACTCTGTTCAGTAAAATACTAGCTGTGGTTTTGTCATAAATAGCTTCGATCACTTTAAGAAATGGACCACCTATGCCTATACTCTTCAATGGTCTAATTAAAAAAGGATGCTGAATTTTATCAAATGCTTTTTCAGTGTTCTGTTTTTATATACAACTTGAAATATTTTCATCAAACTGGTTAACATAGCCTTATGTCATTTTCTTAGTTATTGTGTTAAGACATTTATATTCTACATTTAGAAAGATTCACATGTACCCTTATAAGATCAACCATACGCATGATCCCAACAATCATCCTCCCTCCACCCATCCTCCCCCCTCCCTTCCCCTTCCTCTCCCCTTTCTCCATATTCTTGGGCTATAATTGGGTTAAAGCTTTCCTATGAAAGCTATAAATTAATTTCACAGTAGGGCTGAGCATTGGATACTTTTTATTCCATTCTTGAGATACTTTGCTAAGAATATTTTCCAGCTCCATCCATGTAAACATGAAGGAAGTAAAGTGTCCATCTTTCTTTATGGCTGCATAGAATTCCATGGTGTACATATACCACAATTTATTGATCAATTCGTGGGTCAGTGGGCACTTGGGCTTCTTCCATGACCTAGCAATTATAAATTGGGCTGCAATAAACATTCTGGTACAAATATCTTTGTTGTAGTGTAATTTTTGGTCTTCTGGATATATACCTAGTAGAGGAATTATAGGATCAAATGGCAGGTCTATTTTTAGTTCTCTAAGTGTTCTTGAGATGTCTTTCCAAAAGCAACGTATTAGTTTGCAATCCCACCAGCAGTGTAGAAGTGTTCCCTTTTCTATGAATCCATGCCAGCATCTCTGGTTTTGGGATTTTGTGATATGGGCTCTTCTTACTGGTGTTAGATGATATGTCAAAGTAGTTATGATTTGTATTTCTCTGATGATTAAGGATGATGAGCATTTTTCCATATATCTGTAGGCCATGTGCCTGTCTTCTTTACAGAAGTTTCTCTTCAAGTCCCTTGCCCACTCTGAGATGGGAATCACCTGTTCTCTTCTTGCTAATACATTTGAGTTCTCTGTGGATTCTGGTTATTAAACTGTTGTCAGAGACATAACCTGCAAATATCTTCTCCTGTTCTGAGGTCTGTCTGATTGCTTTACTTACTTTTGGCTATGCAGAAGCTTTTTAGTTTCATCAGGTCCCAGAAGTGTGCTTTTGATGTTGCTTCAATTTCCCCGGGGGGTCCTCCTCATAAAATATTCACCTAGGCCAATTTCTTCTTTTTTTTTTTTTTGAGATGGAGCCTCAAGCTATCCCCCTGGGTAGAGTGCCATGGCATCACAGCTCATAGCAACCTCCAACTCCTGGGCTCAAGCGAGTCTCCTGCCTCCGCCTCCCAAGTGGCTGGGACCACAGGCACCCGCCACAATGCCCGGCCATTTTTTGGTTGCAGCCATCA
>CAUYQV010140469.1:0-26189 GCA_963574575.1 Galagoides demidoff
GACTCAATCTCTTGCCTCTCTTTTATCCACCTTTCAGGGCAGGAGTGCACGTGAGGGTCATAAAACAGAGAGAGACATGACATTATCCTCAAGGTCCCGGGCTCAAGGGGAAGGTCAGATTTGTCAGCACCCTTGAGACGGGTTGGACCACCTGCCCTCAAAGGTAACAGAAGTCCAAGGAAGTTGCTAGGTTACAATCTAGGCCCTGCACATGCCAAAGGAGGAACACACAGACAACAGAAATGCTGCGGCTTGGCTGAGACCTACACGGGGTGGCTGGGACAGATTCTTTTAGCTCTGCTTTTACTGTCTTAGCTCAACACTACTAATATGCTGTCGATAGTACATCTATAAGACGCAGAATACAAAGAGGAAAGCAGCCCTTACTTTCCCCAGAACTTCAAGTAATTTATTCTGAGAGTTAAACTTTGTAACAGACATCCTTAATGTATGTCTTTATATACAGAGCTATGACCCTCCTTATGTATCTTCAGTGTTTTACTGGATGTAAACTATAACCTCTTTCAAAATTCACATTATGAAAATCTCCTTTCAAATAGCCTTTTTAATTTTGATAATCTATGTTCAGCCATCATAGGCCTAAATGTAGAACCTAAACTTATAAAATTTCCAGGAGAAAATATTTTTCTGTTTTTGAGACAGAGTCTCACTCTGCTGCCCTCAGTAGAATGCTGTGGCATCATAGCTCATTGCAACCTTAATGAGCTCAAGTGATCCTCTTGCCTCAGCCTCCCTAGTAGCTAGGACTATAGAATCCACTACAATGTGCTATTTTTTTAGAGATGAGGTATTACTCTTGTTCAGGCTGGTCCTGAACTTCTTTTATTTATTTATTTTTAGACACAGAGCCTCAGGCTATCTCCCTGGGTAGAGTGCTGTGGCATCACAGCTCACAGCAACCTCCAACTCCTGGGCTCAAGTGATTCTCCTGCCTCTGCCTCCCAAGTAGCTGGGACTACAGGTGTCTGCCACAATGCCTGGCTATTTTTTGGTTGCAGCCATCGTTGTTTGGCAGGCCTGGGCTGGACTCGAACCCCTCAGTTCAGGTGTATGTGGTTGGTGCTTTAGCCGCTTGAGCCACAGGCGCTGAGTCTCATCCTGAACTTCTGATCTCCAGCAATCCCAGCCTCCCAGAGTGTTGGCATGACAGGCATAAGCCACCACACCCAGCCAGAAGATCATTATGACATTAAGGTAAGCAGAGATTTCTTTAGACAAGACATCAAAAACACAATCCATAAAAGAAAAAAAATTAATTGTATGGACTTCCCCCAAATGAAGAACTTGTAGTCTTCAAAAGACACTGCTTAAAACAATGAAAACACAAGGTATAGGCTAGGAGGAAATGTTTGCAGATCATATGTCTGATAAAGGGGTGGCACTTGTATCTAGGATATATAGAGAACCTTTTAAACTCAATAGTAAGAAAATACAGCCCAATTTTGTAAAAAAATGGTCAAAATATGTGGACAAAACACTTCATTTGAGAAAGGGTGTGGCTGGCAAGTGAGCATTTGAAAATATGTTCAGTGTCACTAGTTTGTAAGGAAATGCAAATTAAAACCATAGTGAGATCCTATTTCACACTTATTAGAGTGGCTAAAAGTAAAAAGACTGACCATGTCAAGAACCTAGGAGGATGTGAAACTATTGGAACTCTCACGTTTTGCTGGTAGAAATGCAAACTGGTACACCCACTTTGGGAAAATCTGTTTGGCTGGTTTCTTACATAAGCATACATTCACCATACAACGTACTTCTAGGTATTTACCCCAGTGAAATGAAAACCTATGTTCACACGAAAATATACCCATGAATATTTAGAGCAGCTTTATTTGTAATAACTAAAAGCTGGGAACAAAGCAAATTCCCCTCAACTACAGAATGGATAAACAAACTGTGGTGCCCCCATGAATGTTGTTGGAAGGAATGTAATTTGGTACCATCTCTTTGAAAAACTGTTTGGCGGCATCTACCAAAGTCAGACATAGAACCCAGCAATTGCACAACAAGGGACACAGGAAAGGCTTGTATTACAGACAAGAATGCTCATAGCAGTCCTATTTGTAATAACCCCGTGATAAAAAATTTGACCCCAGTTTTGATGTTTTATCACGACAGACTTCAGGCCCCATCTCTTCCCTTCCTTTTTTGTCCCACACCGGGACAAGCCAATTGGAAAGCCCAGTTACTCCTTTCCTTGGCACAGATGGGAGAGGAAGCCCTCATCCTGGGCCACCTGTCCTCTGGCCAGCCACTGTAATAACCAGAGCCCTTCTTTTGCTCAAGCCCAACAGACTGCTTGAGTTGGACCCTCCTCTTCTCAGAACTAACCGGGGTGGTTTGGGAGCACAAACTGTAACTGCCCTTCACAGAGCAATCTCAAAGCAAACCCCAAAAGAGAAACTACTCAAATGCCGAGTCAACAGATGGATGGACAAATAAATTATTGCACATTCACCCTAAATGGAGTCCACGGAGCAGTGAGGATGGGTGAACTGCGACTGCACATAGTCTCACACACACCGTGTTGAACAAAAACCAAACACAAAAGAATATATTCTGGGCCAGGAGTGGTGGCTCACACCTGTAATCCTAGCACATTAGAGGCTGAGATGGGAGAATTGCTGGAGGCTGGGAGTTCCAGACCAGCCTTTTGTGTGTGGGACATTCTATAAGATGAACACTACCTAACAAAGTCAAATATTTTGACCTGGTTGCTTGCACCTGCAACATGACCCTGAAGTAAATTTACTTAAATTAAAAAAAAAAGAAAAGAAAAGACTAGCCTAACCAAGAGCAAGACCCTGTCTCCACTACAAATAGAAAGTTAGCTGGATATGCTGGTTCTTGTCTATAGCCCCAGCTACTCAGGAGGGTGAGGCAGGAGGATCACTTTAGCCTAAGAGATTAAGATTGCAGTGAGTTATGATTACACCACTGCACTCTAGGCAGGGGACAGCGGGAGACGCTGTCTCAAAAAAAAAAAAAAAAAGGAAAAGAAAAGAAAAAAAAGAATATATATTCTATATGACTGCAGTTTTAGAAACCTATGATGTTAGGAGAGAGTAGAGTTATAAATATTCTTAGGGTGGAGGGCTACTGGAGAAGCCCTAAAGGGGGAACTTTACATACTGAAGCCCTAAAGGGGGAACCATACATACATCTCACATACTGAAAATAAAAAAGTGGAGGGAGGTGGGAAGTGGTGGGCGAGGGTGGTCAGGTGGTTTGGCTCTGAATGAAGTTCTGGTCCTGCCCCGTGGGGCCGAGTTTAGGAGTGTGAACCAGCCCCACCCAGTGGATCAATGTGGAAATGCACGTAAAGGCTTACAAGAGCGAGATGCCTGGCATCTCTTGTGAGCCTCGTTCTGGGCTCAGAAACAGGACTGTGTGGGTTTGAGGCCAGCCTTTCTGTTCCGCTATCGAGAGCTGGGCTCAGACAGGTGGGGGAGACAGACGAGTTCTCTGGAGGAAAGAGGTAGGAAGCTGAAGGAACGGTGGACCCTACCCCAGCAGAGGGCTCCTCTGTCCTCGGGCATTGTTGCCTTCCCAGGCTGTCCGGGCTTAACTCAGGCACTAGACGCTAATCCAGAAAGATAGGCAGTAATCCCCATTTTTCAGGTGAGGGAACTGAGACCCAGATAATTTGACTCGTAACTGGCAGAACTAAGGATTGAACTCCCCGTCTGTCTCCTTTCAAAGCCCAGTTCTAAATCACAATTCTCTGAAGTAGAGTGGCTTGGCCTTTTTTGTGCCATCTGTTTCCCCCCTTCCCCTGCCCCCTGCTGCCTGAAGCCTATGGGCCCAGCTCAGAAGAATGTTTTAAAATGCATAAAACAAGACATATGTGATTACCAGTTTTATTGAAATTTCCGAGAATGCCAGTCCTACCAAAATATAAATACCAAGATTTTTTTTTAAATTGTAGCATACTGTGTGCTATACCTATGTTTATTAATATCTTTGTTTTTTTTTGAGACAGAGTCTCAGTTCGTCACCCTCAGTAAAGTGCTGTGGTGTCATAGCTCACAGCACACAGACTGTGTGCTCAAACTCCTGGCCTCCAGTGATCCTCCTGCCTCAGGCTCCAAAGTAGCTGGGACTACAGGTACTCACCACCACCCCCCCACCCCCGCTGTTTTTACAGACCGGGTCTCGGTCTGGCTCAGGCTGGTCTGGAACTCCTAAGCTCAGGCAATCTACCCTCTTCAGCCTCCCAAAGTCTAGGATTACAGGTGTGAGCTGCTGTGCCCAGTCTATTTATTAATATCTTAAATACAAGATCTAGTCATGGGTCTGAAAACAACCAGAATTTCCAGAAAATGATGATTGTAAATATTTACAGATGTCTGCTATGATGGTGATGTGACAGGAAACTGGCAGGGATTTTATTGGTGACAAAGTCATGGATCACATACCAGTACAAGGAAATGCTGGGTTTCCATCAGAGGTTAGTAAAAAATAAGGATGCTGGGACGGTGCCTGTGGCTCAAAGGAGTAGGGCACCGGCCCCATATGCTGGAGGTGGTGGGTTCAAACACAGCCCCCGCCAAAACACTGCAAATAAATAAATAAATAAATAAATAAAATAAGGACGCAATCTTGTTTCTTATTCCCATCTAAGTTCACAGGCCTCTCACATACTAGGTATGGGTCTGTTGGGGTTCTGTGGACCCCAGGTTAAAACTCCTTGAATCTGTTGCCTTCAACTCAACTCCTGCCTCCACCTATTCCCAGTGCTTCACTGGAAACTCATGTGTGAGCTGATAACTAGCAAATAGTGCTAGGTGTTTGTTGAACAACAAGGCAAGGTCACAGGGTTCAGCAGACACTTTACTGAAGGTCCCCAATGCCTCAGACAGGCTGTTGGGCCCAGGGTACACAGAAGAGTGAGAAGAAGAGAGTAAGCCTTACTTTCAAGAACCACCTGGCCTGGCAGAGGCAATGTCTTCTGGTGGTTTATGATTTACCTCCAAGTGAATTAAACAGGCAAGAAGTGAGTGCTTCGGCATGTAAGAAGAGTAATCCCACAGATGGGGCAGTCCAGGAAGGTGCCTAAGGGGCAACACTAGGATTGAGACTGGGGGTGGCCTTAGTGCAAGCAACACAGGCTCTGTTGTCAGAGGGCTCTGTCTCCTCCTAGCTATCTTCCTATCACTCTGTGCTTCAGTTCCTCATCTGTAAAATGGGGATGAGCTTAACACTTTATGGGGTTGGTATGAAGATTAAATGAGTTTAAATGCTGTCAGCCGTGATGATGGGGCACATTGTCATTGGAGAGGTAGACAGAGGGTGAGGCCTTTCTAGGGCTTAGGGACAACTCAAGCCATGCAGAGGCTGAATTGTTTTCTAGTGAAAGGAACAGGCCAAGGAGAGTCACCGATTGGACGATTTAAGATGGATGGCATACAGACAAACATGCTTTCTTTTTATAGTTATTTTTTATTTTATTTTGCATTGGGAGAAAACACCAAGCTTGCGATTTTAACACTATCCTCCATAAAAGAAGGCTAGAATGAATATTTAAGTTTCAAAACTGATGAGCTGTTGTAGAGAAAACATTTACACAACAAGTACAAATGATATGGGGATGTGGCAAAAAATGTGAAGGTGGCAGCAATGCCTAGTTTGAATCACTGAGTTAGGAGATGGGAACTACCTTCACCTTATGGAATTTTCCAGGTTTTCCTGGCTCAGCCGAGCAAACCCTGAACCCCTGACTGTGACACAGAGGTTGACAGGAAATAACACAGAGTTTGGGAAAAGCCCCAAAATACTGCCACACCCCTTCATTTCTGGATACACTCGAGGGCAGTATTTGAAGTCACAGGTTGCCACCCTGAAGTAGGTTATGAAATCAGTTAGTAAATCATTTCCAGCATTCAAAAGTTGGGAAATAGAGGAGAATGGAAAACACTGGAGAGCATTGCTAGTGGTTAGGGTAATGATTGTTTTGTGAAACTTTCGGTCTTTTGGGTGTGTGTGTGTGCACGCATGCAGTGGACTGCCAAGTAAAATGTATTTCCTACTGTGTGTTACAGACACAAATGTCTGCTCAGATGCAATTAGGTCTGACTTCTTGTCCAAGTTCTATTCCTCCCTGCTGCCTAGCAGAGTATTCTCCATACTCTCTGAGCCATGAGGCAGATGAATTTTGCTGGGTGACTAACTGAGATGGTAAAGTGCCACATTTTTGGCACAGTTCTGATTTTGCCAAAGTGTTCCTGAGCTTATTTATTCCAGTGCCCCCGCCTCTTAGGAATTGAGTTCCCCAGGAGGGAGGGCTGGGGTCAGGCCAGACGGGCCCTTGGTATTTCACAGACACTCAACATTCCTTTTTCCAGATTTCAGGCCCACACCCAGGGCTTCTGCTTCCAAACATTCCATAACTTTTCCAGTTATGGCATTTGCTTATCTCTCATGATTTCCTTCTGCCTTGGCCGCACTTCCCACTGTGATATGTGATTTGGGTGGAGCATGTGTTCATTCTTGAAGCAGTTTCTGTGTCATTTCACCTTCCCCTCCCCTGGAGTCCACTGTCCTGTGAAGCAGGGGAAGGCAGAATGGGCTCTGTACACCCCAGGGGTTCAGCTTCTGGGACTTGGTTCAGCAATTTCTTGCCATTGATTCTTTCTAGGGGTGACTGAGGGGATGACTTAAGGGACAGTCTTTATATTTTTTATTTATATTTATAGAGTGCCATAGTCTCAGCCTAGCTCACAGCAATCTCAAACTCCTGGACTCGACTCAAATGATCCTCCTGCCTCAACCTCCTGGGTAGCGGGGACTACAGGTGCCTGCCACAGCGCCCAGCTAATTTTTCTATTTCTAGGAGAGCCAGGGTCTCACTCTTGCTCTGGTTGGTTTAGAACTCCTGACCTTAAGCAATTCTATCGACCTGGCCTCCAAGAGAGTTGGGATTACAGGTGTGAGCCACTGCAACTGGACAAGGGGACAGTCTTTAGATAGAGTATGTAGATAACTTTTGTAGTTAGTGTCCCCCTGGAGTGGACTTGGAGACAAAGATTTGAGCATAAATCTTAGCTTGAGCTGTTGCCATTTTTGTAAGTCAGAAAAGGTCAAATATTGGCTGTCATATGGTTCCACTAATAGTTTATCTGGGAGATGGAGGAGACATGGGCAGGAGACTGGGGAAGTGAGGGCAGCCAGTCAAGAGTGTGTTAGTGTTGCTGGGCGCCCATAGCACAATGGTTACAGCGCTGGCCACGTGCACCCAGGCTGGTGGGTTCGAACACAGCCCAGGCCAGCTAAACAGCAATGACAACTACAACCAAAAAATAGCTGGGCGTTGTGGTAGGCACCTGTAGTCCCAGCTAGTTGGGAGGCTGAGGCAAGAAAATCGCTTAAGCCCAAGAGTTTGAGGTTGCTGTGAACTGTGATACTACAGCACTCTGCTGAAGGTGACGTAGTAAGACTCTGTCTCAAAAAAAAAAAAAAAAAAAGAGTGTGTTAGTAAACCAGTTACCCCTGTAGGTGGTTAGAGCTTAATCCCATGGAAGGAACTCAGGGAGACAGTAGAGAGCACACACCTTAGTTATTCCACCCAAGGGCAAGGAGGTGTGTGGTATTTATGTACCACCTGGCCTCAGTCATTGGTTGAGGGCTCTCGATGGGGGGCAGAGAGCATTTCCCTGGAGTCTCTGGTATCTTGCACTGGCTGACAGGTGCATGACAGGCTTTTTTAGGCAGAGCAAGGCCACAGACAAAGCAATGAGAGCATTGGCAGTTGGAAGTCAGCCCGCGTGTACTGAGCAGAGAAGGGTAAGGCTAGGCAAGGACCACCAAGGGCACCTGCTGCAGACGCTACACCAGTGCATTCTGAAAGCGCCGCCAGTGAGTGCCTCTGACCACAAACTCAAATGTGCAATACAATACAATTGTATCGTTCTGGAAGAGGTTATTTTCTGTTTTGAGACCTCATTCTACAGGAATGAGAAACTAAACTTCAGTCATTATGAGGGTCACCCATTTCCCAGAACTACATCAGTTTCAGGAAATTGGTCCCAGTGAGAAGGCAGTCACCTATAACCCCGAGGCGGGCCCTTTCCAGATGTGAAATCTGCCAGTGCCTTGATCTTGGGCTTTCCAGTCTCTAGAACTGTGTGAAACAAATTTCTGTTGTTTATAATCTACCCAGTCTATGGTATTCTGTCACACAACAGCACCCCAAGCTTTTCAAAATGTGTTAGTAATGAAATGCATATATTACTATGTGATGAGTGTGTTTCTAAAAATCTTATTTCAGAATAATTTTGTAACTTTTAATTTTAAGATAATTGTAGATATATACTTGTGAGAAATAATACTGAGGGATCCAGTGTACTTTCCCCCAGTATTAACATCTTGCAAAACTGTGGTACAATAAGCCCAGGAAATTGACATTGATACAACTTAGTCAGATTTCACCAGTTTCACATGATTCATTTGTGTGTGTATGTGTATTTAGTTTTATGTAATGTTGCCACATGTGTGGATTCAAGTAACTACCACCACAGTGACTGTATAGAACAGTGGCTTCTTTGCCACAAGGATCCCTCATGCTATCCTTTTATAGACAGACTCTTAGTTTCCCCCTCCCTTCTCTAAGCCTTAGCATCTACTAATCTGTTTTCCATTGCCATAATTTGGTCATTTCAAGAATATTGTATAATGGAATCTCTAACCTTTTGAGGTTTATATACTTTTAAAAGTGTGTAACATTTTGATATTGGCTTTTTGTTCTTTCAGAATAATCTTGCGATCTACCCAAGTTGTGTATAGATCAACAGTTTGTTCCTTGTTATTGCTGAATAATACGTCATGGTTGGTCTGTACCTTAGTTTGCTTAACCATGAACGTATTAAAAGATATTTGGATTGTGTCTAGCTTTGAGCTATAACTGGTATTTATTTATTTATTTCTGAGGCAGAGTCTCACTCTGTCACCTAGGCTAGAGTATAGTGGCATGATCCTCAGCTCACTGTAATCTCAAACTGCTGGGCTCAAGTGATCCTCCTGTTTCAGCCTTCCAAGTAGCTGGGACTACAGGTATGTACCACCACAGCTGGCTAATTTTAAAATTTTTTATAGAAATGGGGTCTTGCTGTATTGCCCAGGATGATCTATAAATGATTTTTAATATATTTTATTTTGTGTTTTAAAACATAAGCCAGGTGCAGCAGCTCATGCCTATGATCCCAACACTTTGGGAGGCTGAGGTAGGAGGATTGCTCAAGGCCAAGAGTTTGAGGCCAGCCTGGTCAATATAGTGAGACCCTGTCTTTACAAAAAAATTAAAAATTATCTAGGTGTGGTGGCATGTGCCTGTAGACCTAGCTACTTGGGAGGCTGAGGCAGGAGGATTGCTTGAACCCAAGAGTTTGAGGTTATAATGAGCTGTGATCATATCACTGCACTCCAGCCTGGGTGACAGAGTGAGACCCTGTCTTAATAAACACAAACAAAAACAACACATTATTTTGAGAGAGAGTCCCAAAGTTTTTCCAGACTTTCCAAGGGATCCACTGGTATAAAGATATAGTTCTAAGGAGAGAGGAATATTTATCTCCACATTTTCCTGTTCTGTCCCTGCAGACTGGGTGGGAATGAGAACAGAGAAGGGTAGGAATTTCAGAACCTCATTAGATCTTCTGTGCTGTTGGGGTAACAGATGACAGATGGTCCCTGTCATTGCAGAGACACACTGAGCTGAGCAGCACTGTAATGAGGAGGAGTGAGTGTGTGGACTGGGGAGTCAGAGGATGTTGCGGAACCCAGGAAGAATGAGAAGGGCTCAGCTACATGATGACTTGAAACCCAACCATTGAGGCCAGGTGCGGTGGTTCACTCCTGTAATCCCAGAACTCTGGGAGCTGAGGCAGGCAGATCACCTGAGCTCATGAGTTTGAGACCAGCCTGAGCTAGAGTGAGACCCCATGTCTAAAAAATAGCTAGGAGTTGTAGTGGGCGCCTGTAGTCCCAGCTACTTGGGAGGCTAAGGCAAGAGAATCTCTTGAGCCAGTGGTTCTCAACCTTCCTAATGCCACGGCCCCTTCATACAATTCCTGTGGGTTGCGACCCACAGGTTGAGAACCGCTGGCTTGAGCCCAAGAGTTTGAGATTGCTGTAAAAATTATGTCATGACACTCTAGCCTGGGCAACAGAATGAGACTCTTGTCTCAAAACAAAAAACAAAACAAAACCAACCATTGCCCCAAACCTGCATGGAAAATCTGCCATGCTCACAAATGAGCAATGTGTGATATTTGAAGAGACAAAGTACAGTAACAGAGCTGAATCCCACACCTGGATCTGCAGGGAGAAAAGGGCAGGTGCAAGAGTTGAGTCGTGAGTGGGTTGGAGCCTGAGGAAGTGAAGACTCAGACCTTGAAGTGACTGTGACAACATAACCCCCTGGGAATGTTAGCAGGGGCAATCCTATTTCATTCTCTTTCAAAGAACAATGGCATCTCAGCTGACTCTGAGCTACATTTGCTTCACCTGTAGAAAATTTTCTTATCTTACTTGGAGGAGTCAAGGCTCACATTGTGGTAACCTCCCAGCTTCCCATCCACCAAGAACAGCCCCCTAATTGGGGAGTTTCAGGTCAAGTTTGGACTTTCCTGTTTATTATGTCTAGCTCTGTATGGTACAGCAGCCTGCACAGGAATCTGGTGGCCAAGTGCCCAGGAATGCTAGTAGTTAAGATGCCATTTAGGAAGAAGATGTTAGAGCAAGGACAGGGGTGGGCAGGAGTCTATAGGAGGATGATATAGGTCATCAAAACCAGGCCAGATCACTGTTGTGCAGCCTCTAAAGAAGGAATGTATTTGGGATTGAGCACAAGTGGCTGTTTCTGCATCAGCAGCAGAGAACAAACAGCATGTGCCTCCTGATGGATGCACAGCACCATCTGTCAAGTAGTCTCAAGAACATCACCAAACCTGAATCTGATCAGACCTCTAGCTTCTTATTTCCAGGAAAGAAAGATAGAGGGGCATAAAATAAATAATTAAATAATCATTAATTTAAATAATGATTACTTAATCATTATTTAAATAATTCCATAAGGATGCAATCAACAAAATCCAGACTCCAGAAAACTTTACATACAGGAGGAACAATCAGTTTCTTTTCTTTTCTTTTCTTTTTTTTGAGACAGAGCCTCAAGCTATCCTCCTGGGTAGAGTGCTGTGGCATCATAGCTCACAGCAACCTCCAACTCCTGGGCTCAAGAGAGTCTCCGGCCTCAGCCTCCCAAGTAGCTGGGACCACAGGTGCCTGCCACAGTGTCCAGCTATTCTTTGGTTGCAGCCGTCATTGTTGTTTTGGCGGGTCTGGGCTGGATTTAAACCCGTCACCTTAGTTGTATGTGGCTGGCGCCTTAGCCACTTAAGCCACAGGCACCAAGCCGAACAATCAGTTTCTTCAATAAGTAAGTTGCAGAAAAAAAGAAAACAATGAAGATGGGGATGAAACCTATGGATTAGAAAAGATTAAAAAATGTATTTATCAGCCATTCGTAGCATGTGGACCTTATATGGATCCTGATTCAAACAAATAAACATTATGACATTTATGTGACCAGTGACTGCATGTCTGGTAATGGTAGAATCACTGTTAACTTTGTTAGGTGTGACAGAGGAGAGCCTTCTCTCTTAAAGTCTCAGACACAAATATTTATAGATTAAATGATACGATTTTTGGTATTTGCTTCCAAACAAAGATGTAGATGAAAAGGACTGGGTGCTAGCTGATGGATGATGGATGATGGAAGTTCATAGACTTTTCTGGCACTTTTGGGAGGTATATATTTGAAAACTTCCATAATAAACAATATAGTAAAACTATAAAACATATCTAGTTGGGGCGGCACCTGTGGCTCAAAGGAGTAGGGCACCGGCCCCATATGCCCGAGGTGGTGGGTTCAAACCCAGCCCCAGACAAAAACTGCAACAAAACAAAACAAACAAAACAAAACATATCTAATCTAGTGAAAGGGAAAGACATTTGGATTCAGAAGGGAGGGTGCCGTGAACCAACTGGGTGGAGGCAGGTTTGGTCTGGCCCAAATTCTAGCACTGTGGTTTGCAAAAGTTACCTAATCTCTCTCTGCCTGATTTTCCTCATTATAACATTTGGCAGAAGGATTAAATTAATATGTGTAACTCATTTAAGACAGCGCTCTATCCTGTCCACATGCTGTGTAAGCGTCAGTTAGCATTAGCATTCCTCTCCAGTGTCCTGTCTGGAGTCTGGCCCAGGGTAGGTGCTCAGGGAGGGCCTCCATCCAGAGACGGGGGTGTAAAGGTGAAGGAGTGGTCAGGCAGGTTCTTCAGCTTTTAACTGCTCATTGGCAGTCAACTCCTTCTGATTCCAGAGCCCTTGAAAATATTTAAAAGAAAATAGTTCCAGAGAAATGAAACTGGCCACAGAGAGCTGGCAGCTCAGCCCAGCCACTCTACCTACGCATTTCCAGGCTCAGCAGGAAGTACAAATTTCCAAGCTTTATGAGATGCTGTCTTCTTTGCTTGGAACCAAGGGTACACCCAGCTGCTGCTATTTTCATCCCTGATCTTGGAGTGGCTGACATTCCAGTTTCCAGTCACGTGTTTGCGGTAGCATAGACAGCAGTCCTCGTGAGTAAAAGTCCCAGAGGAAATAGCAGGATGGCACTGTTGATGGGGGAATATGGACATCACTGAGTCCAACCCTCTGCAACCACCTTGTACACAGGAAATAGCACCAGAGAAGCCCCAGGTGGTAGAGTCTTTGTGCACAAGGAACATTGAGACTACCCTTAGGTACTGGTGGGTAATTCTGGGAAGGATTCTTACAATAAAGTATGCATTCACCCCACAAACTTTTCTCAAGGTCTACCACATGTCAAGTGTTTGCTGGATGCTACAGGGGATCCTTAGATAGGCAAGGAATAATTTATGTCCTGGAAATCTGTCCAGATCTGAATTGGAAGGACTGGAGAGAAGGAAGGAGCAAAGAATTAAACAGAATATTCACACAGAGAGTAGGCAAGAGAATGCTGGGGAGGGAGTCAGAAAGCCCAGGTGGCTCCAATCAACTGTGTGTTTCTGGGCAGGAGACTTTCACTCTCTGAGCCTTGGCAACCCTGGCTACAAGATAGGTGTGACAACTGTGGCCTGGTGTAACCCACAGGGAAGCTACCTGGAGAACCATTCTATTAATCTAACAGGTAATAAATATATGCTTGAAGGTATTTTGATAAATACATATATTGATTTCAGAAAAGTACATTTGTACCAAGGCAAGGGACTGGTAACTAGGGAGAGAGTTACGTATCCCTCCTTAGCTGACGGCCCTGAGCACGTGACCCTGGGCAGATGTGCAAAAGCAGAGACAACACAAGTCTGGAGTGGCCAGAGGAGGCCAGCCTGAAGGCTGGTGTGGAAAGAGGAAATGGAAGAGGTGAGATGAACAACATTACAACATTTCCTTCCTGTTGTGCCGTCAATGGAGCATGAAAGGAAGCAGTTGGTCTGAGATTCTGGCACAACATCTGATCTAAGTGAGGAAAAAAGGGTAATAACCAGGCTTCTCAGCTGTAGTTTAGAAATTCAGAATTTTAAGGCCTTAGAGAAAGACAAGACTGAACCCATCGTGGGCGCAGCTAGAAGGGGGTAAGCATTTCCACGGAACGACAGAGGAATGGAGAAAAGAGACAGAGAATGAGAGAATGAGGCAGGGCCACACCAGGCCTCTCCCATCAAAAAGCTAGTTTGTCCAGTGCTGGCTGGGCTATGATGGCAAACCAATCAGCCAGTGTCTCTCTCTCTCTTTTTTTCTTTTTTTTTGAGACAGAGTCTTGCTTGGAAGCCCTCCGTAGAGTGTCGTGGCGTCACAGCTCACGCCAACCTCAAACTCTTGGGCTTAAGTGATTCTCTTGCCTCAGCCTCCCAAGTAGCTGGGATGACAGGTGCTCACCACAATGCCTGGCTATTTTTAGAGATCAGGTATTGCTCTGGCTCAGGCTGGTCTCAAACCTGTGAGCTCAGGCAATCCACCCACCTTGGCCTCCCAAGTGCTGGGATTACAGGAGTGAGCCACCTCACTTGGCCCTAGCTGTGTCTTTTGAGCTCCAGCTCTGTGTGGGGACAGTGCCAGGTAGTCTGTGCACATGGGCAAGGCTCCTGACTGAGGAATTTGCAGTCTGGTAGGGAGACAGATTTCCCCCTCAACAATTTTTCCCTTGCAGACTCTGGCAGGAAGCTCAGAGCAGGGGTCAGGGAAGTATGGAGAGGTTTGGAGAGGTTGGAGGAGGTTTGGGGAGGCTTCCAGAAGGAGGTGGGCGTAGAGCACAGTGGTGGAGGACATGGAGGGTCAGCTGCAGACCAAAGGTCCACAGACACACGCTCAACAGAGTGAATCTGTGAGAGATTCACTGATGAGAGAAGCAGGTGTTTCAAAAATGTGATACCACTTTTCACTATAACCACAGATGTGTCCAACATGCTAAAAATATAAAGATTTTTTTTTTGTTTGTTTTGTTGACAGAGCCTCAAGCTATCCCCCTGGGTAGAGTGCTGTGGCATTACAGCTCACAGCAACCTCCAACTCCTGGGCTCAAGAGAGTCTCCTGCCTCTGCCTCCCAAGCAGCTGGGACCACAGGTGCCTGCCACAACCCCTGGCTATTTTTTGGTTGCAGCCGTCATTGTTGTTTTGGTGGGCCCAGGCTGGATTTGAACCCTCCACCTTAGGTGTATATGGCTGGTGCCTTAGCCACTTGAGCCACAGGCGCCGAGCCTAAAGTAAAGATTTTAATGTCTCTATTCTGAAGCTGAAGTGGCATTGTAGCCTGTGGGAGAGACCCTTGCATCTGGCTGCCTGACCTCAGAGGCTGGGTGCACTCCCTTCCCAGGGCAAATAGAAACAGAATCCTTGCATGTCTCAAAGACAGCAAGGTGAGTTCATGGTCTCCTCCCTCCAGACCGCTTTGAGAGATCTCCTTTCTTCTTGACTCAAGTTTCTGTTGCTGTGATGCACTGCCCTCTCTACTTTGGCTCTCCTTGGGGCTGATGGAGAACAGCTGGTAACCATTGCGTGGGTTGAAGGCATTTTCTCTGCAAATTTTGAAGATTTGGGGCTCATGCTGCCAAACTGCTGCCTGTGTTTTCAGCAACTCTGTCAGCAGCAGGGCAGACTCAAGAAGGAGCAACTCAGGGCGTGAGGTTGGTGGTGCTAGAGGGTGAAAGGGCTGGATGGCAGGGGAAGGACCTCGGGCCATCTGGCTGGGCTCAGCCCTTCCTGAAATTCCTGCTCACTAGACTAGGATGGACTACCCTGACTGCAACCTGCCCATTCCAGGAAGAGACCCAGCCCTTGCTAGGAAGATGCCTCTGTGAGTACCAGAAAAACCTGGCTGCCAGTCAAAGGCTCTGAGTTCCTCCCACCACCTGTCCTGTACTCCCCTGGGAGTGTGTGGTGTACTGACACTGGAGAGTGACACCGAGGGTGGGTAACTTAGCCTCAGGCTACATCCTCTTAGGAAAAGCAGCTTAATAGGAAGCAAATGTTTGAGATATTTTAAAAGCGGATGAGACAACTTCAACAGTAAGATTAGTAATGAGAGTAATGAAATAAGTAGCCATGAGTTCATACTAATATCCATAAATAAATAAGGAGAAGGGCCAACTTTTTCTTACATTGAAATTCCAATTAATACATGTAGAAAGAATGATAGAAATAGAAAATCACATTTGGCGAACACCACTGTAATAATTGTTGTCAGAAAGTATCAATGGATACGAAAATTAGTGGGCAAAAATGAGATGAGAAATAGGACATTTGCAAAATCTCAAAGTATCTCCCCACAGATGTTCATTAATTATAAAGGAATAAATAGTAATGTAACATTGGAAAAATTTAGCACATACCACCTTACCCAAGTGATCTGTTAACATCACCAGGAAAGCGACATATGATACGTATGCTGAGAAGGTTGCAAGGTCACGTCTGTGATCACACAGTCATCTCTCCACTAGCCTAAGGCCCTGAGCACATGACCTTTTCCATACAAAAGTATGGAAAAAGTATCTTCCTCCCCCAAATATATAAACTTAACCTAATCACAAAGAAACATCAAACTGAAATTTAGGGGACATTCTAGAAATGAACTGGCCGACACTCTTTAAACTGTCAAGGTCATGAAAGTCAAAACAAGACCGAGGAGCTGTCCCGGAACAGAGACTATGACATGAAAACAAATGCAAAGTAGGGTTCCAGTTTAGCTCCTGGGCCAGATACAGGACATTAATGAAATGGTGAAATTTGAATAAGGTCTCTGGATTAGTTAATAGTGTTCTGTCAATGTTAATTTCCTGTTTTGGATTTTTATACAGTACTGTGATTGTGTACGATGTCACTATCAAGGGAAGCTGACTGACAGGTGTATAGGATGCCTGTGCATTATTTTTGCAAGTGTAAAAATTATTTTTAAATAAAGAAGTACAAAATGGTGGGGGGGAGGGGATGAAGAAAGAGCCCAGGTTTTAGAATCGAACTGTTCTCTGTAACAGGCATTCACCAAATACCTGCTGTGTGTCAAACAGGCAATAGGGCTGGAAGTGTAGGTGGCTGAGAGGCTGATCTGGACCACAGGTGCTGATCTGAGGGAGGGGGATCCTTTCTGCTAAGCTTGTGCCAGGGCAGTGCATCCCATACACACATACATTCATTCAGTCTCTGCTCCTGCCTGGCCCTGGGCTTGGGCTGGTGAGTCAAGTATGGTCCTTGCTCTGGGGCTACTGACTGGGTGGAGGAGTAGACAACTAAACAGGCAGTAGCTATACAGAGCTATAAGCCATGGTGTGGGGAATGAAGGGTGGAAAAGAGGGAAGATGGTCTGGAAAGTCAGGAGATGAGACTATTGCTGACACACTGTGGGTATAGCAGACACAGCACTGCTTGGAGGGAGTTATGTCCAGAGAAAGAGACTCTGGGTGGCATTTAGGGTTGGGGAAGATGGGGGGGAGATTGTTTGGGGAAGAAGTCCAGGATGAATGGAGTTGGAGGCAGGATCTCTGCAGGTAGTGCAGGGAAGTGTTGGACACATCTCTGCAGGATATGTCCAAGTAGACAGGGCAGGCTAAGGCCTGGAGGGCGGGAATAAGCTGTTAATGGATTTGGCTCCAGCTACTGGGGAAAGAGTCCAGAGAGGGGTGGTTGGGGACACATGGTTTCCAAAATAATTAAACTGTCCCTGGGGTCACTCCTTTGCACGATGAGGGTATCATTGGAGCCTGACTCACTGAAACAGCTGTAACTAGGGAAGAGGAAAAAGAGTTACTCTTTGCCGCTGCTAAAAAGCAGGAAATGTACAAGTTGCTGTCCAGAGGAAACACTTTCAGAGAAGAATCACACTCCCTTTGCACTTGTGGGAGGAAGAGGACCCCGGTGCTGCAGCTCTGCTCCCAGGCTTAGAGTAGACATTCTCAGGTAAGTTGGTCTGGCTGGTAGGTTATGGCATACTCAAGGTAGGGTGGGTTTTCGAGGAGCCACAGGGAGACACTGGACCCAGTGGCTTGGGGAGTGGGACCTGACGCTGGGAAGAGGGTGGTGCTAAAAGGGGTCAGTATAGAGCTTTCCTTCCAGCGCAAATGGTGAAACAATTGCTCCCAGCACCTGGGGAGAAAAATAGGCTGCTGGTCTCTTCCCCTTCTTGATCCCATCTCTGAGAATTGGATTTTTGGATTCTGAACATCTCTGAGAGTTGGTTCTTAGACCTGGCTCGGTGGCTTCAGACATTCCTTTCCCTCTCTGTGCCTCACCCTCCCTAGCAGTAGGATAATGGGGCAGAGAAGATGGTCTTCAAGAACCTGCCTCCTAGGGCCAAAGTTCCACGGCTCTGTGGTCTCTTTCTGTACACATCCACCTCTCCTCAGGGGCTCCCATCTTTTACTTCCCCAATGTCCAGCCTCCTCCTTCTGCTTTGACACTTCTAGAACCAAACAGTCCCAAGGGTGGGACACAATTATAAGAGGGTCCTTATCTAACAAAGGCAATCAATGTAACCTACTTCTGTGTACCCTCAATGAATCCCCAACAATAAAAACAAACAAACAAAAAAAGCATTTCCCAGATCCCCTCCCATACACCCCTACCTGAGCTAAATGTTATTGAATCAATGAATTTATTTATTTTAGGGCCTGGGAGGGAATTAATAGTTATATGCCAGGCATTCAGTTTATTATCAAAACCCCATGAGGGAAGCATATTATGGGTAAGAAATCTAAGCCTCAGAGAGGTTAAATAATTAGCCCAGGGTTACACAGCCATTAAGAATTGTATTAATTAGTATTCTGTCTACCCGAGTGCATCATTCTTTAAGAGGTAGTTGTACCACCCTTCTGGGGACTGTTGGGGTTTTTTTGTTTTAAACCTAGCATCATGCTGAAATCAAATGAAGGAGCTCTTGTGGGGATATTTCCACAAGAGAATAAGGAATGTGACAAGGAATGTAAAACCCACAAAATCTAAAAATGACTGGGGAAAAAACCATGAAAATCATACCTTCTGCAGCAGCAGCTCCTTGAAAGGCTGGGCTCTGAAATAAGCCTTTGGAGGAGGGGTTACTCTCGTGATTTTATCAGCATCATAAACAAGAGCCAGGAAATAGTGAACAATGTGGGGTCCCACGGGGCGTGGGGAGCAGGTGAGCCTCACGATCCCAGGAACAGGAGGTGGCTGTGTCTGGCAAGAGATTGCAAGGGGACCCCTGTCCTGCTCTGGACCGGACAAGGCCACTCCCTTCCAGCTAGACTTTGTGGTTCCATAAATCCATGAGGGTTGGTGCAGCTGACAAGGTTCTGGGCGTATAACAAACAAGATACACTAAAATGTTCCTGAAAGTTATTTCTGCAGGGGTAGGATCATGGGAGAATTTTTTTGCCTGTTTTCTATTTCCCCCCTGTATTTCTATATTTTAAATTGAATATACATTATTTTGTATTATTTATTTCCTGATTGTTTGTAATATTTTCCTAATTATTTGTAATTAGGAAAAATAAGACATTAAAAAAGTAAGCAAGAGACTGCCCAATGGTCTGGAGTTAGAGGCCAGGGCTCTAGGGCCATCTCTGCCTGGCTTGTAGGGTGCCCCTGGGTTTCCTATGAAACTAGTAGGGCGATTTCTGCTTCTCCCTTCCCAGGGGAGCCAGGAAGATCTAGCAAGGATATAAAAGGGCCTCAGGATGTTCATTAGGGCCTATGTCAGTGTCAGAATTATTACTTTCATTTTCATTGTGTTTTATAAATCACATTTAATCCAAATATGATGCTTCTTGTGGCAGACCACCCAGAGGGGAGTCTGAGAAAAGGGCTCACGTGGGCAGAGCTCCTGATGTGTGGTCTGGGGCTCCAGCTCTGGAGCCAGCTGCAAGGATTTAATGTGAAATCCTGCCATGTACTTGCTGTGTGTCCTTGGGCATGTTACCCTCCCTCTCTGAGTCTTGGTTTCTCATCTGTAAAATGAGGCCTGTCTTCTAAGGTTGTTGTGAGCAGTCAGTACATTATTATATCTAAAGCTCAGCAGAGGGGATCCTAACTTGTTTGTCATTTTCTTTGAGAGGTCATGTAATCTTGCATTTAAAAGCATAGACACTGGGTGTCAAATATCAGCTCTACTATTCAATTGCTCTGTGACATTGGGCCAGTTCTCTAACCTCTTTTGCCTTAGTGTAGGCAAGCTTAGTAAAAGCTTAGTGTCCTCAGCTTTAAAACAGGGCTAATAAAAATATTTACTTCTATAATGTAAATTAGAAGATTAAATAAGTTAATATATTTAAAGTCCTTACCCCAGGGTCTGGCATAAGGGTAGGGCTCATAGTGGTGTTATTATGATTACATAAGATTGAATCCTCACAACCCTCCCCCCCCCTATAAATATTACTTATTTTATGGATGAGAAAACTGACTTGTGGAAGTCAAGGGGTCTGATAAAATCCTTGCTTTTGTCTTTGGCTGAAGGCCTGATGGTTTAAGCCCAAGAATATGACCCAGCTCCAACCATGGGTTGGTCAGTCATCTAGGAGTTCCTGTTTGAACTGTGCCATTCTCAAGGCCCTAGATGTCTTTCCTCTTGTCTCCCATGTGAGGCTCTCACTTCTTTTTCCATTCAGGGGCCATCAACCCTCTAAGCGGCCTTCCATTCAGGTGTCCTAAGCAGTGGCGGCCTGGTCTCTTGTTACCTCTCCATCTCTCATCCCATTCCTTGCTGTAGTCTTTTAACGAGCTACCCTGGATTCTGGGCCTAGATTCAAATCCCAGCTCAGCTATTTATTAGCTGTATGACCTTGGGCAAGTTCCTTAGTCTTTCTGTGTTTCAATCTTCTCTATGTAAAATAGAGGTAATAATACTACTTGCCTGGTAGTGTTACTGCAGGGATGAAATGAATTCATGTATGAGAGCAGAGGCTGGCCCATGGTAAGGACTGTATGGGTTGCTGTTGTTGTTATTCATGCCAGTACAGTTTAATATCTGGTATTTTCCTCAAGCCCAAGAGAAAGAAAGCAGAGAGATCCCAACACTGTGGCTGATTCGAAAGGCAGGTTTTCTTCCACCTGTGCCTAACCTCTCTGTTATGTATCTCTTCCAAGGCCAGAGCGCATTTCACAGCTGGAAATTGTGGTCAGAGTATGAATCATTTCAGCACTTCTGCCTTAATGTTTCCAGCCACAGCTGGGCCAGGAACCCAGGATGGGAAAACCACAGTCAGGAGCAGAGGGTCGGCGGGGGAGGCCATCTCACACCCAGCCAGGGAACAGTGCAGACCTTGGGAACCCATCTCTACCCCAGTTCTCCCCAGGTGAGAAGCTAGGTCAGAGAGGACAGGTCAGGTCACCCTCCTGAGGGAGGGGTTGTGAGGGATAAGTCGGGGGTGGGGGTTTGTACCAGCTGGAGGTGGCACTTGAATACACCTTCAGCAGAAACAGTGGAGCTCTGAGTTGATCATGCTCCATGGTTATGAACTCCATGTGCTCCAAGAATATTGGAACAGAGATGGCCCATGCTGAGGAAACAACTTGGAGAAGGAGGATCTTGTTTCAGCTGTGTACAGGGCACTGGTGGGGAGATGGAAAACCAGAAGAGGGAAAAATGAGGAGAGAAGAGTAGGGAGGGAGAAAGGAGGCTTTGTGGATTCATTCCACCATCACTTGTTGAATGCCTCTCAGATGCCAGTGCTGTTCTGGCAAGTCCTAAGAGCACAGTTGTAGGGGAGGCAGGTGGTCTTTAAAAGGTAGCTTTGTTTCCAGAAGGTGGACATAGAGGCTGAGCAGTGACCTTCTTTGAGTACTTGGGAGGCTGGGGCAGGGGGTTCACCAGGTAGACTTCTGGGAGGATTTAGGGTGCATTTTAAAGATGGGATTTAGGGTGCACTTAGGGTACATTCTAAATTCTAAAGAAGCCAGTGAAACTACTTTTCTCTAGAAGTGATCTCACACAGTGTCCTTGGAATATGAATTCCCAAAGGTGGTCTGGCCTCAGGGGGTCATGTTAGTTCTTGTTTGTTTGACCAGCTTGCATGTTTTATCAGC
Source organism: Galagoides demidoff (assembly GCA_963574575.1). NCBI lineage: Eukaryota > Metazoa > Chordata > Mammalia > Primates > Galagidae > Galagoides > Galagoides demidoff. The sequence continues at coordinate 21,593 of CAUYQV010140469.1, forward strand.
CGCACTATGAACAGTCACTCTACACGTGTGTGTTTCTGGCACATGAACTCGTCTTTAAGGGGCCAGGGGTGGGGAAAGGTAGCTGTGGAATTGACGTGTAAGGTGGGGGAGGGAAGATGTTGGCAGACACAAAGAGGAGACAGTGAATTGGGGCTGATCAGGCCTGTGGGGCATGATCAGGAGTGTGCCGGTATAGGTTTAACAACCAGCTCTGGGCTGGGCTAGAGGAGGTGGAATGGCAGGGGAGAGAGAGGAAAGCCTGGATTTATAGCATTTTCCATGGTGTAAAAGTCCCATGAGTGTGGTCAACCCAGAGCTCCACTCTTTTTGCTAGAGCTGTGTTCAACTGCCACCTCCAGTTGGTGCAGCCTCCTCGACTTGGCCCTCACAACCCTTCCCTCAGGGGAGGGGAGGTGACCTGACCTGTCCTCTCACCTGGGGAGAACTGCGGTAAAGATGGGTTCCCAAGGTCTGCACAGTTCCCTGGCTCGGTGTGAGATGGCCTCCCCCCCGACCCTCTGCTCCTGACTGTGGTTTTCCCATCCTGGGTTCCTGGCCCAGCTGTGGCTGGAAACATTAAGGCAGAAGTGCTGAAATGATTCATACTTTGACCACAGTTTCCAGCTGTGAAATGCCCTCTGGCCCTGGAAGAGGTATATAACAGAGAGGTCAGGCACAGGTGGATGAAAACCTGCCTTAACATCACTGAATGCAGACTTGCTAATTCCATGAACAAATGTCTATTGCCTCCAAAGTGCCATGCAACTGGCTCTCAGCCTGCTGGGGCCAGTTCTAGCACACCACTGCCTTTGAGTCTTCTTTGCCACTAGTTTCTTAGCCAAGATGTCCCACCATCGGAGCCTCTTCCTTCAAATGCAAGTCTTATCCATTCTGAAAGGGGGAGCCAAGGGCAGGGGTCACCAGTTCCACCTTGTGTTGTTAGGGCCATCCAATCCCAGGACCACCATTTGCTAATCTGGGGCTATGGACAATTGCACCTCATCTTTATAAGCCTGTTTCCTTATCTGGAAAATGGGGATCATAATAGTATTGCTTCCCAGGACTGTGGTTAAAATGAAATGAGAAAATTACACATGAGTATTTAGCTCCCAGGAGCTTGACTGACATGGATGCCTTTTTGTCTAGACATGTTTAGCAATATCCTCCTTCTTGTCACCTCAATTGCAACTGCTCAGAGGGACTCTTGGGAGTCCCAGATCCTCAGGAGACCTTATTTTATAGTGAGAAGTTCTTCAAAGTTGAAGCTGTGGCCAGCCTAGGCCAGCAGCCTCAGGAAGTTGCCAAAAGGATAATGTTACTGCCTAGGAGACAAGTTGTGTTTTGCCTCTGTGCCCTTGGCTTCACTGTAGGAGCTCAGCTGACCTTTCCCCACTAGCCTTCTTCCTCAAAGCCTCCCTCTCCAGCCTCTATGTAGTTCTCCAAATTGCCCAAAGCTTCTACTGTAGAGATTCATCCAAGGTTGCCTGACTACCTTCTAATTTACACTATGATGTGAATGACTGACACTCCTCCATGCAAGTTTTTGCTGGATAAGCCAGAGGAATTTGGGAAATAGGAAAAGTGAAAGCAAAAAAGGAAAAACAGAATGTGACTAGGCAGAAGACAGTTAGGGGTGGGGTAGACAGAGACCTGAAGTGAGGAGCTGTCAGGAGCTCTACTGACTATGTACTTTGTGCAAGTTGTTCCCCTTCTTTGAGTCTCCATTTCCCACCTGTAAGTCAAAGGAGGTAGCCATGGGGCACTCTCACTCCCTCAGGCTGAGATTATGAGGACATGAAGGATCCTAGGAAATGTATATATTTCTTATGGCAGCTGTAACACATTGTCACAAATTTAATGGGTTCGAACAATGCAAATTGATTATGTCACTGAATGAGAGCTGATAAGTCTGAAATGGGTCAGGGAGGCTATTCCCCCTGCAGGCTTGGGGGAGAATTTGTTCCCAGGCAGAGGCTGCCTGAACGCACTGTGGCTGCATCACTGTGACTTCTACTTCCGTCATCATAGCTCCTCTTACTCTGAGCTTCCTACCACTCTCTTATTCTTTTTTTTTTTTTTTTTGAGACAGAATTTTACTTTGTTACCCTTGGTAGGGTGCCATGCTGTTGTAGCTCACAGCAATCTCAAACTCTGGGCTCAAGTGATCCTCCTGCTTCAGCTTCCTGAGTACCTGGGAGTATAAGTGGCTGCCACAATGCCTGGCTATTTTTAGAGACAGGGTCTTGTTCTGGCTCAGGCTGGTCTTGAACTCCTGAGCTCAAGCAATCCACCCACCTTGGCCTCTCAGAGTGCTAGGATTACAGATGTGAGCCACTGCACCCAGCCCTCCTGCCACTTTCTTGTAAGGAGCCCTGGAGTTACATTGGGCCCACCTGGAAAATCCAAACTAATCTCCCTATCTCAAGACCCTTACATATCTGCAAAGTCCTTTTTGATACATAAAGTAACACACTCACAGGATTTGGGGGTTAGGACGTTGATCCCTTTGGGGGACCATTATTCTGCATACCACAGAGAGGCTACATTTCCCAGGAGACTCAGTAAAGCCTTAGAGCATTGATGGTGGTATATACAGCAGCTAGTCCAGCCAGAGGGTAAGCTGCAATTATACCTTTCTCAGGGACTCCATTTAGAGACCACTGGGTAGGGCAGAGCAGAGACTGGGGATGAGATGGGACCAGGGACAAGGCACCATGTGCCTGGAATCCTAAAGACCCAAAAAATTTTTAGATGTAGCTTATCCAATGACTTCCTATGTGACCTTGGAAAGGGGGCCTTGCTCCTGGGTTAAATGGGGCTCATAATTCCTTCCCAGTTTGCCTTACAGGACCACCATAGTCAGTGTGAAGGTCAACTGTAATGTACATTGGGAGTGCTGCTTGCTGTTACCACTATCTTTGGTATTATGGATGGTCCAGAGGGCAGGTAGACGTGGAAAGATTCCCAGGGAAAAGAACAGTGTGCTAGTGGCCCTGAATGGGAAGGTGACGGAGTGTTTAGGTGGAGAGAGAATGCCTGCTGACTTTAGACTTTTGGCTTTGATTTAAGCATTCATTGGACTCTGTTGCTTGCTAGAGCAAAAGTTAGGGACTTTGAGAAATTGGGTCAAGACCAAGGTTAGCACTGGCAGCTCAGAAGAGCTGCAACTCCCACGTGCAGAAGCACATTCCTCAGCCCTCTGCCTTTGCTTCCAGCTGCCCCCAGACTCCCAACACCAGCCATATGCTTGGGATGTCCCTACCGCTGCCCAGTTGGGGCAGGGGCCCAGTGCTGGGAGGTCCCCAGAGGTTCCAAGAGAACCAGATGAGGAAGGCACCACGCAGTTCCTAAGGCTGGTCAGGACAGGGCTGGGACCTAGATAGAGCCACCCAGGCTGAACTCCTTGGGTGCAGACATGGCGCATATGTGACTTCCCCAACATCTGATCCAGATGCTATTGGATAGGAGCCCAAGGGTGGGGCAGAGGCTCACAGAGTGGGAGGACAGAGGGACCCCTTGGGAGAGGTTCTGCCTCAGCAGCACTTGATATTTCCAACAGCTATGAGGTCATAGTATCATAGGTGCTAAATGGGTCAGTGGAGGGCCTGAGTCACATTTCTTTCAAAATTCTACCTAGAAAAAAAGAAAAAATTCTTTTACTAGGAAGGACTGGGGAAATGTTTGCAATTTATATGAAAAAAACTAAAGTACTTACCATATATAAGGCCTCTTATAAAATGGGGACCCCACCTATTAAAACAATAACTATTTCACAGAAGAAACACAGACAGGCATTGCACATATTAAAAAGTTCAAGCTCACTTCAATCAAAGATTACACAATAAAATGCAGAGGTGCAGGACTGAACTTACTTGCATTTCTCAGTTTGTGGCCCATTATCATGACCTGTCCATGGGCCCCTCTCTTTTTGGCTCTGCAAAATTGCCTACTTGGCCCTAAATTCCTTTCTGTCTCTTTCCTTTCTTCTCCTCAGACTTTGTTCTCCCTTGGTGAACAATCTGTATTGAGCAGGAGCTTGCTCCCTCTAGCCTCCCTTTTCTGGATCACACAACATAGGACTGAGCATAATTCCTGGTTCATGACAGACTTGTATCACTGGTTCATGTGAGGCTCTCTTTTAAAAATTATTTTAAATAATACTATCTTGGAGATTTGGGAGGAGCAAGATGGCAGCTGAGGAATAGCTTCCTTGCAACTAGGCATAGTGAGACTGGGGAGAGAAGACTTTAGGCATCTCAGGCTGGTGGGATCTGCCCAGAGACATCCCTTTGGGGACACAAGGAGTCAGTGAGAGACTTCTGGACCCCATGAGGAGGACAAAAGCAGTGGAGAACTGGCAAGTGGTTGCGTGTGTTCATTCAGTCTAATCCTGCTGGCAGTTTCTTTTCATCCTTCTGGTCCTGTACCAAAAGGACTCATCGAAACCCTAGTCCAGAGGCACAGTAACTTAAAGAGCAAGAGGAAGTGAAAGGAACATTGGGCAAGGAAACAAATAAAAGAAAACTCAGGAGGAAGAATCAGCAGAAAAATCTTGGCAACATGAAAAACCAGTCCAGAGCAACTGCCCCAAGGGACT
>CAUYQV010140473.1:0-20601 GCA_963574575.1 Galagoides demidoff
TTAAATAGAATTCCCTCTAAATGACCCCATACTGAAGGATGCTGTTTTTGTTTGTTTTTTTATTTTTATTATTTTTTTTTGCGATGGAGCCTCAAGCTATCCCCCTGGGTAGAGTGCCATGGCATCATAGCTCATAGCAACCTCCAACTCCTGGGCTCAAGTGAGTCTCCTGCCTCCGCCTCCCAAGTAGCTGGGACCACAGGCGCCCACCACAACACCTGGCCATTTTTAGGTTGCAGCCATCATTGTTGTTTGGCAGCCCGGGCTGGGGATACGAACCCACCACATTAGGTGTATGTGGCTGGCGCCTTAGCCTATTGAGCCGCAGGCGCCAAGCCAGGATGCTGTTTTTGTATGTCTTTAAGTCAAAAACCTCTGAAACTATGGCAGCTAATTCCAATAAGCTTTTTACTGTTATTTAATCTAAATCTTTATTGTCACGAGACAATTTTGTTTATGAACTTTCTTCCAAATGGAAAATCTTTAATTTTAATGGAAAACAGAGGAGCTATGAGATAGCAGATGGCCTATGGGATCTATTTTCTCTTCCTGCAATAGAAGAAACAGACTAAGTGGGGTTGAGCCCCAAATCTGGGCAGTGAAGCTGGTGTTTGACCTAGATCTGTCTCACCTTCAACTCAATGCTCTTTCCCTCCAGGGAGGCATCAACTCTTGTTCAATCAATCAGTTGGTCATGCTGCTAATACCTCCTGCACACACAGATTATGATCATTTCATGCAGTCCCATGGAGGGAAGTTTACTTACCGGGAGGGAGCTCAGAGGGGCTCCTGAAGTGACCCGCTTCACGCTGCCCACGTCCGTGAGCCTGTGCTCGTGGTCGTCCCACCTCCCATACGCCAGGTCAATCCCTCCCACAAAGGCCACTGACTGGTCGATGATGACAAGCTTCTCATGATGAGCCCACAGATAGACGCTAGAGGACACATGGTCTGGATGCCTCATCACCTTGAGAAGGAAAATGCCCACTGTGACACATGCTTTAAAAATGTCCTTCCTCACAGAATAAAACAGGTCTGCTTTCCTCCTGAATGCATTTCCTACAATTCAAATAACAGAAAGTGCAATGTGTACACCAATGAAAATCTCCCAACTTCTTACTTTATTCTCAGTGCTGAGCACAGGAAGACCCCTATTTACTTCTCAAAACCACAACCCAGACACTGCATTTGGGGGGCAGTGCCATTTAGCTTGAACACATTAGTGACACATTAGATGGAAGTCAGCTCAATCTCATAGCTGGCTCCTCTTCTTCCTACAAAGAATGTACTGTATTTGGTATTAAAAATAAACTATAAAAGTATTTAACCAATATTTATCTCTGGGAATTTTAAAATAATTGTCATATATTGATATCTTTTTTTTTTTTTTTGAGACAGAGCCTCAAGCTGTCCCCCTGGGTAGAGTACCATGGCGTCACAGCTCACAGCAACCTCCAACTCCTGGGCTCAAGTGAGTCTCCTGCCTCAGCCTCTCAAGTAGCTGGGACCACAGGCGCCTGCCACAACGCCCGGCTATTTTTTGGTTGCAGCCGTCATTGTTGTTTGGCAGTTCCAGGCTGGATTCGAACCTGCCACCTTAGGTGTATGTGGCTGGAGCCTTAGCCACTTGAGCCACAGGCACCGAGCCATATATTGATATCTTGACAGCTATTGGGTTGAATTAGGAAGCAAACGAATATAGACATATGGATCTTTTGTTAGCTCTTTATTTAAAAGTTACTTTGAGAAGCTAGTAACCTCCTGCTTTCAAATAGAATTCTCCAAATGACCCTAGGCTGACCTATTCTATTTTCATATGCCTTTTAGTAGAACAATAACAAAAACTTCAGTGACTACTTTTTAAAATAACACTTTTTTAAATTGTGGTAAGATACACATAACATAAATTTACTACCTTAACTATTTTCAAGAATACACTTAATGAGTTAGAGAGTCTTTCCTCCTCTTCAGTTTTTGAATAAGTTTAAGAACGATTGGTGTCAGCTGTCCTTCATGTGTGTGGCAGAATTAACTGGTGAAGCTCTCAGCAACTGGACTTTTCTTCTATTGGACATTTTTAATTGCTTATCAGTTTCTTTACTAGTTGTAGGGCTGTTTAGATGGTCTATTTGTTGTTGTACAACTGTTTAATCTCTTAGGATCCTTTTTATTTCTGTATAAATTGGTAGTAATTGCCCCCACTTTCATTCCTGATTTTAGTTAACTTTGAGTCTTTTGTCAATTGTTGATCTTTTCAAAGAACCGACCTTTGGTTTCCTTGATGTTCTAGTTCCCCTAATTTCCTTTCTTCTGCTAGTCTTAGGCTTAGCTTGTTCTTCTTTTTCTAGTTTCTAAAGTTGCAAAGTTATTTACATCTATAAATGCTCCCCTTTGGATTGCTTTTGAGATGTGCCAAATTTTGGTGTATGATTTCATTTTCATTTGGATGTAGGTATTTGCTATTTTCCTTGTGATTTATCTTTGATCCATTGTTTAACAGTGTGTTAATTCCCACAAATCTGTGAATTATCTAGTTTTTGTTCTGTTACTGGTTTTTAACTTCATCCTTTTATACTTGCAGTATTACAACTGTGGGATGTTAAAGGTAATACCCATCATACCCACAGATATTTGTATGATACCTACCTTTTAAAATCTATTAGAACTTATTTTACAGGCTAACAGATAGTCTTTCCTGGAAAATGCCCCATATGCACGTGAGAAGGTGATGTGTCTTGTCGTTACTGGGTAGGACATCCTGCACATGTCCATTGGGTCTAGTTTGTTTATTCCAATGTTCAGATTCTTTATTTCCTTCTGTCTGGTTGTTCTATCCATTATTGAGTGTGGAAGTCTCCAACTGTTTCTGTGAAACTATCTTCTTATCCTTTCAATCCTGTCAGTTTTTACTTCATGTATTTTGATGGTCTGTTTTTAGGCACATCAATGTTTATAATTTTATATCCTCCTGAGGAATATAACCTTTTATTAATACATAATGTCCTTCTTTGTTTCTTGTAATCTTTTTTACCTTAAACTCTCCTTTGCTTAATATTAGTTTAGCCACTTCTACTCTCTTTTGGTTACTACTTATGTGGAATATCCCTTCCATCTTTCCCTTCCTACTTTGTGTCTTTGCATCTAGGGCAAGTCCCTTGTAGATACCACATAGAGGGTTCATGTTTTTATAAGAATAAGTCCATTCTACCAATCACTGTCTTTTGCTTAGAGAGTTCAATCCATTTACATTTAAAGTAATTACTGATAGGCTGGGACTTATTACTATCATTTTGGTATTTGTTTTCTATAAGCCTTACAGCTTTTTTAGTTCCTCATTTCCTGTACTTCTATCTTCTTTTGTGTTTAGTTGATGTTTTTGTAGTGAAATGTTTAAATTCTTTTCTCATTTCCTTGTGTGTATATTCTATAGCTATTTCTTTTTGTGGGTATGATGGGTATTACCTTTAACATCCCACAGTTGTAAGACTGCAATTTGAATTTATGCCAGCTTAACTCCAATAGCATGCAAACGCCACTCTTTCCACTGCTCCATCCTCTCCCCTTTCAGTTGTGGGTGTCACAAAATTATATCCTTGGAAGGTATGTGATAGAAAATTGGTGAATGAATAATGTTTAGTAATTATGAAACTCAATAACTCATTCTCTGGGAGAAAATCATTTTCATTTTTTTTAACCAAGTGAAATATGCAATTGTTACATATTTTAAGTTTGCTGAAGATTTAGTAATACATTAAGTTTTCTACCACAATGGGTAATATCTACTGATAAGTTTTAAGTTTTATGCTAAGTTCTACTGATTTCCAAGGAAAATAAGAAGTACTTTAAATCCTTCAGAAGATCTTTCTGCTGCTATCAGTGATGGGGATGTCACAGAGTGACCACATCTAAGAAATTCTAGGATGGCCCTAACGAGAAGTCTAAGCACTTCATAAGGCTCTTGAATATTAAAACAGAGTTTTCTTGGCTAAACTGTCACCTATCAGGGTCAGAGAAACAAAAATGTGATTGCCAATTCCCATCAATGTAGGGAGTCTAATCAGAACATATAGGGAGTCCCAAAGATGCATCAGGAAAATGGGAAATTGTACCTAACTGTACCTTTATTTACAAAATCTTATGAAATGAAATATTTCTCCATGTGTTGATATATAAATATAAAACATATAAAAATATAATGTAGTATAAAATCTGAGCTTATTAATTTTTCCTATGAGTGATGATAGTGACCTTTGGGATATCCTGTATAACATTTTGTTTTATTTCTGAGCAAATACACAAGGGAATTCTACAGATTATCACTGTCCACAGCAAAACATATATGAAAACCTCCTACAGAATAATACAGAAAAAACACTGGCCACCAGGATTGACCTGAGTACCTTTATGCTGGGGTGCAGACGCATTAATGTCCTCTTGCTGTACTCGCTGTTGATTCCAAGAGCAAGTTCCACCTCTTTGTACAGCATGATGAAGATCCTCACCCCTTGTTGCTGTCACAAAGAAAGCACAGGGAGCATCTTGAAAGGAAGCTGTGATGTCTGTTTTTTTCTCCCTTCTCTGCACTGGACTTTCTGACTTTTTTTTTATAAACAAGTACAATAAAATATTTAAAGAAAAAAGATGGCTGGGCACACCTGTAATCCGAGCACCCTGGGAGGCTGAGGCAGGTAGGTTGCTTGAGCTCAGGAGTTCAGGACCAGCCTGAGCAAGAGTGAGACCCTGTCTCTACTAAAAATAGAAAAACTAGCTGGGCGTCATGGCAGGTGCCTGTAGTCCCAGCTACTCAGGAAGCCAAGGCAGAAGAATGCTTTGAGCTCAGGATGTTGGGGTCACTGTGAGCTGTGATGCCATGGCACTATCTATACCCAGGGTGACAGAGTGAGACTCTGTCTCAAAAAAAAAAAAGAAAAAGAAAAAGAAAAAAAAAGCCATATGAAGAGGTGACACATAAGTGTGCACTGAAACACAAATGTCAAAAATAAAAAGTTATCTCCCTTTCATTTTTACAACTTATCACAAGAAAGAGTGTCAACATTTGACTAATTATAGATCCAGGACAAAAGTGTTGAATAGTTGTACAGCTTTTAACATTCCCAAACACTTGTCATTGACCTGATTTTTGAGTTTTGACCTGATTGGCCCAACTGGCCTGCAAGGTTACAAGATTAGAGTTTTATGTGTTTACTTAACATTGTAAATTAGCTGAAATAACAGTGATAAGAAACTTTGAAGCAGAAAATTAGGCTAAATATCCCTTAAATGTTTCAGTAGCATTTTTTTTTATTTTAACACATTTACTAGTTTATTATAAGGGATATTACAAAAGATGCACATGAATAGATGCCCAGGGCGATTGGGGTAGTCATAAAATTTATCTTCATTGAGAAAAGCTATTTAAGTGGAGAAAATTTCTTAATTTTCAAAGATGAATGTGTTGGTTCATACTTGTAATTCAAAACTAGATCATGAATACTTATTTCACTAGTGAAAAGACTTCTTTAAAAGTAAGCTTGTCTAGTATTCAAAAATGCCTGAGTTTTAGCAGAGGCTTGGTATAAAACAGACATACAAATTAACATTGATCTATCCATAAACTTTTGATCGAAAAGAAAATTGTCAAGCCTATTATGAACTATTAAATGTGATAGTTTATCAAACTAAATCACCAGGTCAAACTAAATCAAAAGTGCCTGGGGGACTCTAACATGCTGTATCAAAACCATCATTGGTATTAATCATCAAACAGGCAATGTCACCAGCTGGCAATACAGAAAAGCACGAGTAATTTCCATCCTAGCTCTGGCTAGTTACAGACTTCTCACCCAGGGTAACCTTCCTCACACCACAGGGCTCCTCCCCCTCCCTGCTCATGTGCATGGACCCCTCCAACCCACACCACAAGCCTCCTCCTGGTCCATGCTCATGTGCATGGACCCCGTCCAACTCACACAACGAGTCTCCTCCCCCTCCCTGCTCATGTGCATGGAACCCTAAAACCCACATCCCAAGGCTCCTCCCCTGCTCATGTGCATGGACCTCCCCCAACCCACATCACAGGGTTCCTCCCCTTCCCTGCTCATGTGCATGGGTCCTCTCCAACATACCAATGCACACTTCACCAGATATTTCCTCCAATAGACTGTCTGATTGACCCCCATTTTGTGGATTGTTTTCTTTTTTTTTCTTTTTAGGTTTGAATCCTCTATATTTCTGTGCAGTTTGTACCATCTGAATTTGAATTCATTTTACCCAGCAGCTGTGAAATGTGTAGCATGCATGTAGGATTATGTGCCTAATTATAACCTGACATTGAGGGCAAGAATTTTTCCATAATACTTTCTAGATATCACAGATGCAGTGGTATATAATAAACTAAAATGACAAGGATTAATTTAGTTATAATGTAAACTAATAATCTATGGCAATTACTCATTGTTTATCATGGAAATCTAAATCAAATTTAAGAAATATTACTGGGGTTGAACTGAAAAATGCTTCAATACAATGTGAAATAACCTAGAAGTTAGTATCTTTAGGTCCTAGATCACAGGATATAAGATCTTAGAGCAAACCAGACACATGTACAATTCTCCAATATTGTTCTACTAATACTAAGAAGCATGTTTTGGGTTTTAAAATTCTTATAAGAACACATCACTTTGAAATAGTATCTTTCTTGGTGTTAGTAATATCTGAAAACTGCACATTTGTAGAGGGACACACTAGCTTTGACATTCGGCCGTGCAGTTAGGAGATTTGAGTACTTGGAGAAAACCCACACTTGCTCTGAGTTAATATAGGCTCGAAAAGAATTTATATGTCATTCCATTTCTCTAGTTAACACGTAGCCTTTGAGAAGTATTATTTATTGTAAGTATACAATGACTATCATAATCAAGTATGTAAGTACAGCTTTGAGTAATGAAATAAGAAAGGCAAAGTATAGGGAGTGAACAGATTAATTTTGATGGTCTAAAATGAGCCACTGATGGACAGAGGGCGCCAAAGGAAAGCAATTTAATAGAAGACTATTTTTCCTTCTATGGTTCTGATCTGTTTTGCTATTTGACTATTTTAAGATTCAGTGCTGACTAACGGTTACAAAAAATAGTGTCCAATTAACAGATATGATACAAAATGCAAAACCTAAATTATAGAACATCATATCTGACATCTTTCATCATGATTCATTTGTTTTACCTGGATGAAATTCTGCTTCTTATGCTTAAGGCAGTGTTACTCATGAAGAGTGGTGATTGCAAGTTAGGAACTTGGCCTGAATCCTGGGGGTTTACATTTACCTCCATAGCTGACAGGTTTTTGAAATAATAGAGATGGTAACACTAATTAAGGGTTAAATTACCACTCTTCATTTATTAACACCTGACACATCCTTACACAACAGTAAGTTTCTCTTCTTTTCGTCAAGGCATTGTAACACTATCATTAACTCTAACTATAAAACAAAGGAAAATCATTCCTTAGGAATGAAGACATCTGCTAGGTTGTAAGAACAGAGTTTTATACATAATGTGGGGAATATTTCTGCAAAGTGAAAGCCAACTTTAAGAAAAGGACTGATGCTAATACTATTATTTTAAAAATATACCTTTGAAACATCCCACTGTTTACTAATGCCTTTTAGCGCCTCTGGGGAAAATTGCTTTTTGGTAGAGAAGGGAAGTAAAGTATCAATAGACATAGCAAAACAGATGGCCAGGAGTTCACTGTGCAATGCCAGGATTCTTATCTCTGTTGAACTCAACTGACCCACAGTTTCCAGAGAATAAACTTCATGAAACATGAATTTCAGAAGATTAAAGAAAGTTCGGTCCTCTTTCCTAATTAGTTTCTCACCAAGTAGAGCAGACTTAACACTATCAACTGTATGAATTTTTAGGTGCCTTAGATATACAAAATTCACGGGAAGATAATAAAAAAAATAAAAATTTGTATAAAAGAGACTGTGTTTCTTAGCCAGTTTTTTCTCTGATTGTTTCAAGTAGCATAGTCAAAATATATTCTAAATGCAGCCACATTTGTCTCCTGCCTGAAGAGCACTCACCCTCTAATCCCCAGAATAATCGGTAATTTTATCACTTGCCAAAAACTTCCCCAGAGGGTGCCTTGTATTAGGGAAATTAAGTAAAGGATAAAGGAAATAGTATCCTCACCATTTAACATCAGGCACCAAAAAATCAAAAAATAAAATTAAAAATATAAATTCAGGCACCACATAAGAGCTCTAAAGCTCGTGTGTACAGGGCACAGTGGCTCACATCTGTAATCCTTACACTTTGGGAGGTCAAGAATCACTTAGGGCCAGGAGTTCAACACCAGCCTAAGCAAGGGTGAGACCCTGTCTCTATGAAAAATAGACAAAGGTCTATTTTTCGTTGGTGCCTGTAGTCCCAGTCATTCGGGAGGCTGAGGCAGGAGGATCACTTAATATCTAAAGTCTGAGGTTGCTGTGAGCTGTAAGGAAGTCACGGTACAGCAGCCCAGGAGACAGAGCAAGACCCCGTCTCAAGTGTGCACGTGCTCACTTATACACACACACTCACGTGCCTTTTTTTTGTTGTTGAGACAGTCTCACTATGTCGCCTTCAGTAGAGTGCCATGGCATCACAGCTCACATCAACCTCAACCTCTGTTTCTCAAACCTCCCACTTTTACTAGTCACTCACTGCAACTCTAGGGCATGCCTGTTCTTTTGCCTCAGCCTCCCAAGTAGGTGGGACTACAGGCGCCCACCACAACGCCCAGCTATTTTTTTGTTGTAGTTGTCATTGTTGTTTAGCAGGCCCCAGCCAGGTTTGAACCCACCAGCCTTGTTGTATGTGGCCAGAGTCCTAACCACTGGGCTATGGGCACAGAGCCAATGTACCTTTTTTAAAAAATGTTAATTTTGTCTAAAGCACATTCCTAAAATGTGGACGATACCATCTCCTTTCCCAGAAAGCCATCCTATCCCACCATTTTGATACGGCTCTGTTTGGTTTTCTGTGCAGAGATGTGGTTACTGTCTTGTTTCTCAAACCTGGACATCATCCCCCCCACCCCCATATTGGTCACTCACTGCAACTCTAGAGTACCCCTGTGGTCTAGTAGAGGAAGACAAGTTCCCCTGAGGACTTAAACGTTTTCCTATTAGTCTCCAGGTTACTGCACCCAAGGATCCTTTTAGTGTAAGTCGCATAAGAAATACCATGTATATCCAGGGTTGAAATCTACAGGGCTGGGGTTAAAGGACATGGTTACCATAACTGTGATGCACTTATCTCACCTTATAGTGGATAAGTGCAGAACTGTGGAAATTCCTGGGATGCTGATTCATGGAGTTGTAAACAATCTGATGCTCAAAACTGGCTTTATACTATTTTAAATGGTGATATATCCTATAGAAGCCCTCCCCCCAAATAGGAAATATCAACATGGCCATTACTAGAGAAACAAAATACTGTATTTTTTCTTAAGAAATAGACATTATATATGCCTCTATTTTGGCTATACGGCAAAAATGCTTCCTATAGTCCTCTTTAAAAACCTGTACAATCAGAAGAAAAAGAGAACATTTATTTTAATCAATCTTATGAACCTCTGGGACCTGCCAATGAAAAAAAAAAGTATTATGTTTCAACATCATACTTCCAAAGCTAGTGAGTGGCTTTCAAAAACCTAAATTATTTATGTGACATACTGTTTATGTGCATATGAAACATCAGTTTAGAATGATCTGAGTGTTAAGAAGTTTCTGACCAAAGTAATAATATGGTGTAGTGGGATTAATGAAGACCAGTTCCTCTAAATGTACCACTGAGAAATTCATCTTTAACACGCTGTTGGTCAGTCATGAGTTAACTCATGTTTTCATGCCTAAAAGTTATTGACTGACCACGAGTTAACTCATGTTTGCACTTGCATCAGCTATTGCAATTTTTAAAACACAGGGCAATATAGAATATTGTAAGAGCTTTCTTGATCATATTCAGTTGTGTTCACTTTATTATAAAAATGTTATTTTTCTAGATATTCCTATTTTTATCATAATTCTCATATTGCAAAAATTTCAACCATGACAGATTGTAATGGTGAAGAATTTTTCAATGAATTATATGCGGATGCTTTATCTGACTGTTCAAGTGATTTTGAAATATTTTGTAGTAACCTGGAAATAACAGTTTATTGGAAGACAGTTGTGAATCTGATATTAGACCACAAAAATGGCAAAAAAGAAATGTAATAGAATCTGATAGTAAAAGTTGATTTTGAAGAAGAGTGGAACTGAAAATACATCAACCGTGGAGGATTATACAGATATTTTGGGTGTAACTGTTGAACTTAGTGATCTATGAAGGGTCACTTAAGTGACAGATTTACTTTTTGGTAATGATTGAAGTTTATTTTGATCATTTCACTTTCATATTCAATTACAGAGTAACAGCTGGTGACCTAGGATAGCTTCTATTCAAAATTGCTGGTCAACAATTTAATAGTGTTACTATTTCTTTAGAAAAATTTAGAAAATTTTAAAAATCATGATCCTCAGCTTAAAAATTACAAGTTTCGGGAAGTGGATGAAATGGAAAGGAAGCACAGTGAGCAGGCAATGAAGCCACCGGCAGGCAGTGATGCTGACTGAGCCATGGTATGTGTCAGGGACCTCAGCAGCAGTCATGGGCCACAAAAGTGAAAAGAAGCCATGCTAGTGACGGATAGAACAGGACAAACCAGACAGGTATGCCAAGGACAGCAGACAAACATGGGGCAGCCGCTGCAGCTAGAGGGCAGGCCTGCAGCCTCTCCCTCAGGAGCCCTGCTTGGGCATTGACTGAGCTTCCTAGGATTTACTGGGATGTCCCACAGACCCTTCACATTCAAGTGATCCAAAATTTAGCTTTCCAAATCTGAGTTCTTCTAACTTTCTCTTCAACTTCCCAACACACCATTTTGCTTAGATCATCCCTCCTTCACCACATGCCCCAAAGTATCTCCCTACTGTCTGTCCTAACATCCAAACCACTGGCTTGCTTCACAAAGCCCCACATTCCAGCTGCAACCAACTGCGCCAGCTAACCCCCCAGCCTGCTCATGGTAATACTCAAGTGTAATTAGCCCCATCACCTCCTGTTTCCTCACATTTACTGCACCCAGAAATTTCTTCCTTTCCTTTTAAAACTGTTTTACCATCCTAAATGCCCTACACCACCAATGTTATGAGGGGGTCCTTGGCTAAACCTACCCAAGGCTCTCCCTCCTGCCTTTGAATTGGGGCAATGTCTCTGTACCCATAGACAGTTGAAAGTTGAAACTGTAGACTCTAAGCTTAGGAATCATGGCTTTTATGTGTTTTTGTACATCCACATATGATTAGCCAAATGTCCTGTATGTAGTAAGCATTCAATAAATATATTTTGACTAAAACCTAAAATAGTGAAGTATTGGGTAAATACTATAAGGAGAGAGTTCACTAGTAAGAGTGAACATTGTTAGGCAAGGCTGGAAAAACTTACTAAAATGGAATCTTAAGGGACAATAGGAAAGGTGCCACCTCACAGAGAGAAACATGGAGAAAGTCACAGCCCACCCAATAGGTAGAAAGAAGCTTGGTAAGGGTTAGGACTGAGCCCAGGATGTGATTCTTTCAGAAAGCTCTCTATGGGCTGGGTTGGAGTCCTCTTCACCATGGCATCTTTGTGATTAATGTAGCCCTTGGCACATAAGAGATACTGTGTACTAAACTAATTAATGAATAATGTCTTGAGACTCATAATTTCCAGTGTTGTAACTAGAAATCTGTTGATACCACAAATTAGACTATTCATCAAAATGATGCTGTTCTGCAGAGCATATGTCTAAAATAAAGGTTATCACCTTAGTTTGCCCTCAATGTTAGCAGTGGGGTCTGACTATATCGATAGCCATGCCCAGAAATCCCAAAGTAAAAGGCATGGGACAAAGACAGTGAAGGAAAAGGGGAAAGCAGGTGGGGAACGCAGAGGACAGGAGAGAAGAAATGAGTGAAGGGTGTAAGAACAGGAAAATGCTACTCTTCCAGTTACCCAGGATTACAAGTGCTAGCATGTTTAATGATAGGATAGAAAAACAGGATAACATAGCCTCAAATAATAGTTAAAAAGGTTAGTAATACCTAATTTGGGCATGCTAAGTAATAAATACAGCTCTATTTCTAATTTAACCTAATTTGGTTGAGGGTCCATTACTTTTGAAAAACTCACTAGGAATATAAAAGTAATCATTGGTGAGCCTGTCCTGTTTCAGTTATCTACTTTCCATAATTTAAAAAAAAAAAACACTCAGTGCTCACCCAGAATGTTCAGAGTCAAGTGCACAGGAAAAAGTTTCACATTATTGTCATTAACTATCCAAAAAGTTAATACTTTTGGAAAATTTCCCAAAAAGTTAACCTTCCACCAACTGTTACCGTCCACCCCTCTTAGATATTCTTCTACCCCAGCTTGTTGGCCCCATAGGACTGAAACCATTCTCCAAATAACTTTGTCTTTTGATTAAATGACAAAATAATGAATCAAATGAAATGCTAAGTTTAATTTTATCATTCATTATTCAATGACAAATTTTATTACAACCTTTTGCCTATAAAATTAACTGTCCATAACTGATTTTAAAAAAATAAAAATTAGACATGCTAATATAATCCTTGCTGAATTAAGCTAAAATATTTATACACTCAAAAGGAATAGGAAAAAAGAGAACCAAATGAACTGGAAAACATTACTTATCCTACTTTTGTCTAACTCTAAGATAAAAAGTTTCTTTTCAAAATGCTTTAAAAAGAAAAGGTATTTCAGAGGCAATAAACACTTAAACAGTATATTAGCATTTGTTGGGAAAGTACATACTGCTTTTCGTTTAAGAATGCAGTCCAACCTCCAACGATTTCCTTCAACCACTGGGCGTTTCAGGAAGATTTCTGGACTCAGCCTGAAATCATGAAACCAAGATTTCAAGTAACTAAAACAAAATATAAAGTCCTGATTGTGTCATAGGAAGCAAATGCAATTTCTGCCCAAATGCCATTACCACCCTCTACTCTCCACTGTGGTAGGTCATTTAAAGTTTGCTGTGGATCCAGACACAACTGAAACTGGGAAACAGAGTCTTCATCTATACAGAAGGCCACTCTCAATTTCTCTTCTCCTTCTCTGACTCTCTCTGTTCCCCACCATGCACATGCACATATACACACATGCAGATACTATGGACTGCCCACCCAACAGCCATTCTCATCCTCTCCTTGCTGTCAGAGGCCATCTCCCATTACAGAGTCTGAATACTGCAAACACTGTGTTCTCCTGTACAATCAGACTAGGATGTGACACAATCCTGGACTATGAGATATATGAGCAGGTACACGTGGGGTCAATGGGAAAGTTATTCCTTCTTGATCTTTCTCTCTCTCTCTTTCACACATACACATATGCACACAGAAAGCCCTACCATATTTCCTGATTTAGAATGGACAGAAAGCCCTACTATATTTCCCGCTTTAGTATGAGGCTTAGAGAGAGCAGCAATACTAAAATTCTAAGGGGAAGACCATAACCCCAGAATCACTAGACCACTCTACCAACCTTATGATTGCCTAACTTTGTGTTCCTGACTAAATCAGATAAATAAATCCTCAGTGTTTCAGCTCTCTTTACTCAAGCTTTTTGTTGCTCCAAACTGAAAGCCTTCCACTGACTTCCTACACCAAAATGCCATGTCAGGGAACTTGGGGCTTTCTGAGCAGGGAACAAGGAAGATGTACTGACATACATTAATAAAAATGCTCCCAGTGTAAGAACATATGCCTGGCAGTAGTGCCATAAGGAAGATAAGAGCACAGCGAAGTCACTCTTTCTACTAGGGCTAGGGTCTAAAGTCAGTGTCTGGGTTAAATCTGTACATGCTGTGACTCCCTTGTAATGAAGAAAAACAAAAAGCAAACAACCTTCTGCTGACCTGGGAGACCTGGAGGAGCAGGAACAGAGTGTGTGAGGATTAAAACTGCATAGGACTCTAGACTAGAGTATCACCTTGCCAGGGAGCCTCTAGCATGTGAAAACAAAAGGGTTTAAGGAGCTGGAGAGATTAAAAGAGATCATTTGTATGCTCTATTCCATTCAGTTAAAGAAAATTAAAACTCAGTAATTAGGTTTCTAAAGGAAACACTTATTAGGTAGGATAAATAAGGGAACAGAAATGGAGGGGTGTGTATAGTATAAGTACTTGCATATTTAGAGTAGGAAACAAATTCAAAAGTAATCTACAGCTAAACAAACAAATAATTACTATAGTAATTGACAGAGAAAGTTCAAAGAACAATTACAACAAGGTCTGTTCTGAAGAAAAATGCTGACCCACTGAGGGGGGCCTCCAGCAGCACACCTACACCTGGCAGCCTTGGGGCACCCATTAACTATAAACCAAGAAAGCCTCAGGTCGGGAGCCACTGTTAGTACCATACTCTGAAATTAGGGCTCTTTCACCATTTATTGTCTTTTTTTTTTAAATTAAATCATAGCTATGTACATTAATGCAGTCATGGGATACAGTGTTCTGGTTTTATATACAATTTGAAATATTTTCACCAAACTGGTTAACATAGCCTTCATGGCATTTTCTTAGTTATTGTGTTAAGACATTTATAGTCTGCATTTAGAAAGATTCACATGTACCCTTGTAAGATGGATCATAGGTGTGGTCCCACCAATCACCCTCCCACCACCCATTCTACTCCCACCCCGGCCCTCTCTCTTCCCCATCCCCATATTCTTGGGTTATAATTGGGCTATAGCTTTCGTATAAAGCTATAACCTAGTTTCATAATAGGGCTGAATATAGATAGGATACTTTTCCCACCATTCCTGAGATACTTTGCTAAGAACAATATGTTCCAGCTCCATCCATGTAAACATGAAGGAGGTAAAGTCTCCATCTTTCTTTAAGGCTGCATAATATTCCATGGTCTACATATGCCACAATTTATTGATCCATTCGTGGATTCATCTGCACTTGGGCTTTTTCCATGATTTAGCAATTATGAATTGGGCTGCAATAAACATTCTGGTACAAATATCTTTGTTGTAGTATGATTTTTGGTCTTCTGGGTATATACCTAGTAGAGGAATTACAGGATCAAATGGCAGGTCTATTTTTAGTTCTCTACGTGTTCTCCAAACATCTTTCCAAAAGGAACGTATTAGTTTGCATTCTCACCAGCAGTATAGAAGTGTTCCCCTTTCTCCACATCCATGCCACCAGCATCTCTGGTTTGGGGATTTTGTGATGTGGGCTAATCTTACTGGAATTAAATGATATCTCAAAGTAGTTTTGATTTGCATTTCTCTGATGATTAATGAAAATGAGCATTTTTTTCATATGTCTGTAGGCCATGCACCTGTCTTCTTTAGAGAAGTTTCTCTTCAAGTCCCTTGCCAAGCCTGAGATGGGATCACTTGTTCTTTTCTTGCTAATACGCTTGAGTTCTCTGTGGATTCTGGTTATTAAACATTTGTCAGAGACACAACAGCACATATTGTCTCCCATTCTAAGGGCTGTCTGCTTGCTTTACTTATTGTGTTCTTGGCTGTGCAGAAGCTTTTTAGTTTGATCAGGTCCCAGTAGTGTATTTTTGATGTTGCTTTGATTGCCTGAGGGATCCTCCTCATAAAATTTTCATCCAGGCTGATTTCTTAAAGTGTTTTCCCTACATTTTCTTCTAATACTTTTATAGTTTCATGTCTTAAATTTACATCTTTAATCTAGTGATAGTATATCTTAGTTAATGGTGAAAAGTGTGGGTCCAGATTCAATCTTCTACAGGTCACCAGCCAGTTCACTCAGCATCGTTTGTTAAATAGGGAATCTTTTCCCCACTCAATGTTTTTAATTGCCTTGTCAAAGATCAGATAATGGTTAAGTAGCTGGGTTCATCTCTTGGCTCTCTATTCTGTTCCATACATCTACCTCTCTGTTTTTGTGCCAGTACCATGCTATTTTGATCACTATAAATTTATAGTATAGTCTGAGGTCTGGTAGCGTGATTCCTCCTACTTTGTTTTTATTTCTGAGTAACATCTTGGCTATTCGAGGTTTTTTTTCTGATTCCATATAAAACAAAGTATTATTTTTTTGAGATCTTTAAAGTATGACAGTGGCGCTTTTATAGAGATTGCATTAAAATTGTATATTGCTTTGCGTAGTGTGGACATTTTAACAATGTTGATTCTTCCCAACCATGAGCATGGTATGTTTTTCCATTTGTTAACATTTTCAGCTATTTCTTTTCTTAGAGTTTCATAGTTCTATTTATAGAGATCTTTCACATCCTTTTTGGTAAATTCCCAAATATTTCATCTTCTTTGGCACTACTGTGAACGGAATAGAGTCCTTGACTATTTTTTCAGCTTGATTATTGTTGGTATATATAAAGGCTACAGATTTATGAGTGTTGACTTTGTAGCCTGAGACACTGCTATAATCTTTGTTCACTTCTAAGTTTTGCAGTAGAATCCCTGGTGTTTTCCAGGATACAATCATATCATCTGCGAAAAGTTAAAGTTTGATCTCTTCTGACCCTATATGGATACTCTTGACTGCCTTTTCTTTCCTAATTGCGATGGCTAAAACTTCCATTACAATGTTAAAGAGCAATGGAGATAATGGGCAACCTTGTCTGCTTCCTGATCTGAGTGGAAATGATTTCAATTTAACTCTATTCAATAGGATATTGGCTGTGGGTTTGCTATAGATGGCCTCTATCAGTTTAAGAAATGTACCTTCTACAACAATTTTCTTAAGTGTTTTGATCATGAAGGGATGCTGGATATTATCAAACGCTTTTTCTGCATCAATTGAGAGAATCATATGGACTTTGTTTTTTAATTTATGTATGTGATGAATTATATTAATGGATTTATGTATGTTGAACCAGCCCTGGGACAAAAACCTATTGGTTGTGGTGTATAATTTGTTTGATGTGTTGCTGAATTCTGTTGGTTAGGATTTTGTTGAATATTTTTACATCAATATTCATCAGTGATATTGGTCTATAATTTTCTTTTCTTATTGGGTCTTTTCCTGGTTTGGGGATCAAGGTGATGTTTGCTTCATAGAATGTGTTGGGTAGTATTCCTTCTTTTTTCTATATTTTGGAAAAGGTTGAGTAATATAGGTACTAGTTCCTCTTTAAAGGTTTTGTAGAATTCTGACGTGAAGCCATCTGGTTCTGGGCTTTTCTTTTTAAGGACATTCTGTATAGTTGATGCTATTTCAGAACTTGATATAGGCCTGTTCAACATTTCCACTTGATTCTGACTTAGTCTTGGAAGGTGGCGTGCTTCCAAGTATTGGTCAATTTCCTTCAGATTTTCATATTTCTAGGAATAAAGTTTCTTGTAATATTCATTAAGGATTTTTTGAATTTCTAAGGGGTCTGTTGTTATTTCATGTTTACCATTTCTGATTGATGAAATTAGAGATTTTACTCTTTTTTTCTTGGTTAGGTTGGCCAAAGGTTTATCTATTTTATTGACCTTTTCAAAAAACCAACTTTTTGATTTATTGATCTGTTTTATAATCCTTTGGTTTTCCATTTCATTTAATTCTGCTCTAATTTTGGTTATTTCTTTTCTTCTGCTGGATTTGGGATTGGAATTTTCTTCCTTTTCCAATTGTTTGAGATGTCCCATTAAGTTGTTAACTTCCTCTCTTTCCGTTCTCTTGAGGAAGGCTTGCAATGCTATATATTATTATATGCTCTTAGGACTGCCTTAGCAGTATCCCAGGGGTTCTGATAACTCATGTCTTCATTATTGTTTTGTCCCCCAAATTTGGTAATTTCCTACTTGATCTCGTCTCTGACCCACCTATCATTCAGCATAAGGTTATTTAGCTTCCATTTTTTTGTATGAGTCTTCCAATTCCTGTTGTTACTGAGTTCAACTTGTATTCCATTATGGTCCAAGAAGATGCTAGGAATAATTTATATTCTTTTAAATTGCTGAGGTTAGACTTGTGACCTAAGATGTGGTCAATTTTGGAGTATGTTCCTTGGGCTGATGAGAAAAATGTGCATTCAGCTTTGTTAGGATGAAATTTTCTGTGGATTCTGTTAAATCCAAATGTTAGATGGTTAAGCTTAAATCTAAAATTTCTTTGCTCAGCTTCTTATTGGAGGATCTATTCAACACTGCCAAAGGAGTGTTGAAGTCTCTCACTATGATGGTGCTGGAAGAAATCAGGTTGCTTATGCCTGTTAGAGTGTCTCTTATAAACTGAGGTGCATTCTGGTTGGGTGCATAAATATTAATAATTGAAATCCCATCATATTGAGTATCACCCTTAACAAATATAAAGTGACCGTCCTTGTCTTTGCTTACTTTTGTTGGTTTAAAGCCTATTGCATCTGAGAATAAAATTGGAACACCTGCTTTTTTCTGCTTTCCATTTGCCTGAAACTTAGATGACCATCCTTTCACTCTGAGTCAATATTTATCTTTTAAGGTGAGATGAGATTCTTGTATGCAGCAGATATCTGGCCTGAGTTTTTGTATCTAGTCAGCCAACCTGTGCCTCCTTAGAGGAAAATTTAAGCCATTCACATTAATTGACATTATTGATAAGCTTGGTAAAATTTTGGGTATTGAGTTTTTCGAAAGTCCAGTGGACATTTTTAATCCTTTCGCTACTGTTGAAGTTGGAATTTGATCAAAAGTTTCTGAGTGAGTTTACCTTTGTCGTGGAGGATTGCACTGGTCATTATGTAGGATAGGTTTGAGAATTTCCTGGAGAGCAGGTTTAGTTATGGCCAATTTCTTCAACATATGAATGTCTTTAAAGTATTTAATTTCTCCATCACAGATGAAAGTCAGTTTAGCTGGATACAGGATCCTGGGTTGAAAGTTGTTTTGTTTTAGGAGATTAAAAGTCAGTGACCACCCTCTTCTAGCCTGAAATGTTTCAGCAGAGAGATCTGCAGTCATTCTAATATTCTTCCCCTTGTAGGGTATGATTTTCTTATGTCTGGCTGCTTTTAGAATTTTCTCTTTCATATTAACTTTAGGAAGTTAATTATGATGTGCCTGTCTTATTTGGGTTGAGTCATGCTGGGGTTCTGAAATTGTCTGCTATCTGAATTTCAGAATCTCTTGGCATGTCTGGAAAGTTCTTTTTCATGATTTCATGTAGAAGAGCCTCTGTGTTTTGTGAAGCAACTTTGTCAACTTCAGGGATTCGCATAAGGTAAATATTAGTTTTCTTTGAATTATCCCAGAGCTCTCTGAGAGAATGATCTAATTTGCTCGCCATTTCTCTTCCTCTTTCAGCACTTGGGTGCATTCAAAAGCTTTGTCTTCAATGTCAGAGATCCTTTCTTCTGCCTGCTCCATTCTGTTAGTGAGGGACTTATCATATTTTTCAGATCTTTGAGGGTTGCAAACTCTTGCCTCAATGTGTCAAAACCTTTGGTCATTTTATCTTTGAAATCATTGAATTCTTGAGAAATATTTTGAATAATTTGAAATTCTGATTCCCTCCTTTCCTCCATTCTGTTGATCTTATTTTCTATCCAGACTCTGAACTCAATTTCTGACATCTCAGCCATCTGTTTATGGATGGGGTCTTTAGTTGCATCTGCCATGTCCTTCCTTGGGGGAGTTGATCTACTCTGGTTATTCATGTTACCAGAGTTTCTGCACTGATTCTGCCCCATGCTTAATTTATACCTTTTGGCTTTTCTCCTAGAGCTTTACCAAGGACCTGTACAGTGCTACAGCCTGAGAAACTGGGGGCCTCCTTGGTTTGGTGGGGCTAAGTCGCTCTGTCTCATTTTCATCTGGTCTCTGTTCTACCCTAGTAAATCAATTACTTTGGGTTGAAGTCTCAGCTGTGGAGAAATATCAGCAATTAAGTCACTCTGTCCCCCACAGACAACAATTGGAAAATGAAAATCACACCTTCCCACAACCACACCCCCAGGGCAGCACTTTGGATAGTCCTTGGGTGATTGGCCCAGTTCAGGAGGTCCAAATCAATTGTCCCAGTCAGCACTGGTCTCAGGTGGGGGATTTCAAAAGGTCTCTGGCAACTAGATACCAAGGGTCTGCTGGCAGCTCAGGTATGATGGGCTCCAGTGCTCCATGAGGTCAGAAGGACCAACCCAGCAAATAAATTAGTCTGAGAATGTTGATGCCTCCTTCCCCACCTTGTAGCTCTGACACACTCAGTCACTGGTAACCCCAGTGAGGCTGGGGCCCTGACCCAGTACACCCCAATGAGCAGATGCCCCAGGGGGTTATGCCTGCCAGAGTCAGAGAGAGATCTATGTCTCCTCAGCCAGGTCTCTGTTCTTGGCCACTATCCAGCAGGGGGAGATGAGGCCTGACAACCTCGAGTGCTTAATGGAGGCAGAGCAGTTCACTCAGTTCCAGCCCCACCCCTGATTGATGTTGCTGGCAGAACAGCACAACTTTGCAGAGTTTGTTTCTGTCCTGGTTATCAGACACTGCTTGAGGTTACAGAAACCACGACTCAGTTCCAGGCAGTGGCAAG